>QLOT01016230.1:0-14494 GCA_003313875.1 Russula aff. compacta | reverse complement strand
CCCCTCCCTTTTATGGTCGCTTACTGTAATGTGGATTGGATATCATTTTAAACTCCGCTGCTGCCGGCCCATGGCCGTGGGTGGACTTTTGCCACGCGGTCCAACGGACGTTGGACGTCTTCAGTCGCACCTATGTCCTTGCCGAAGCTACGAGTCTCCTCTCATGCTGCCAGCTTTCGATTTAGGTCTCCTTCCAATCATTACAGAACATCCACAATATTCTAGACCTCATGGTCAGGGTCGCGACTTGGGAACCTGCCCCATTCTTTAGATTGCCATCCCTAAGTTCTCGTGACATCTCGGCGCGTAACTATAAACCTCGCGACTGGACATCCTGGGCTATTTATAAGAAACCCTATTCCGCTAGATTGGTCGAGACCATGCCCTTCACTCGTACCCTTGGTTGCGCCAAGTCAGCGGACTGACTTGTGGAGCAAAGCGCGCAAAGGTTTGGATCGTGCTCCTATCCCTGCGCAAACATACACCAGCTCCGGACTTTAGGCCCTTATGAGAATGGAAGCACGAATCTTCCTTTTTCCCCAAAGAGAGGGCCAACAACGTAGCAAACACGTGAGTGATACTTGATACTCGGTGGGCAGTACGGTACAATGTTCTGGTCAGGCGAATAACAATAACAATGGTCCCAGAGAAACGCAAAGGTAAAGCCGCCCGAGGAGAATTCATTCATATAGGTTGACAGCAGGGACCACCGAAACCTTGATTTTCTTTCGTACATTGAGTTCTCTATTGATATCTGCCGCGGTGTCTAGCTTGCCCTTGCGCTTGAGTTCGTTGTACGGCGAAGTGACCGGGTCATTCCTATCCTCCTGCATTCGATCCCCATCATAACCAGGTTCTGAGCTGTATCTGACGGACTGTGAGGAATCAGCCAACTTGGGACTAGTGTCGACGGGCGTAGTGTCTGGCCCTGTAACTCCATGACTTGTTTCCGCAAATGACGAATTCTCCCGTAAGGTGCGAATAGTAGTCTTTGACGCCCTATTCTGTGGTGCACAATATTAGATAATAAGGCCAACGGCCGAGACTCACAACGGTGCATCCCAGTGGCCGGTCACATGGAAAGGAAGGTCTCCCAGCAGCTGAGGAAGAATGACACGCACCACTGTGTCTTCCATCCCCATTACCCGAAGCTGCACAGCGCTATCTGGATTGAAATAATCGTGATAGCTCTGGCCCCGCTTCGAGGCCGTGACAAAGACGTATTTCTGCCTCACAGTCCTCTGTTGCTTAACTTTACCTCTGATGCCCTTCTCGCGCTTCGGATCAGGGTGGATAATTCCTCCGTTGTTGATGCTTGGGGCAATGAATCCTGAACTTGATTTAGTAGAAAACATGATAACTCTCCCGAAAATTCAAACCTTCAACTTGAAGTCTTTTGAACAATTGGGCCGCTACAATAGGCTCGCACTCTACATTGGCCTCTTGACATAACTGACACCCTTATGATCAGTTCACGTACCAATTAGCTTTGCAAAAGCGCTCGAGGAATCGGGTTTGTGAATCTCGGCAATTTTAATTGCCCGGCTATGTGGTCGTTAGCAGTGAAGGGTGTAATTTTCAAATTTACTGACCGGAAAAGGGCTAGACGGCTGAAGTTCCCAAGTAGCTCTTCATACCACGTCTGTACTTTGATGATCTCCCAGTTTTTGTCCTTCCGTAGGCCACAATGAAAGCATACGAATTGGGTTGGTAGACGCTTGTCGCGGTGAGAATGATAACTGAAAGCAGATCAAGTCCAGTAGCCGCCCGAATACTGGGTGGTAGCTGCGTACCCCATGCACCTATGAATGTCATAACCGGTGAGGGGAGAGCAGTTGTTTGCTCTGTAGTCTACATACCAAATGTGATACCACCTCTTGCATCCGCCTTCACACAATATGCATTTGTCATCCACCTGTGAAACACGAGCATGAGTGAGGATATCAGTGAGTGGCTGTCACAAAGTACCGAAACATGACAGTCACAGTCCAACACAGCATCAGAAATAGTTGAGTCCGCTTTTCCACAATCCTTTGGAGTGCTCATTTCGTCTTGAATATCGTCGTGAGATGCCAGTGATCTGATGGGAAATGATTCTATGGTATCAGCATTGAAACTAGAACATGGCAGCTGAGTATCTATGTCTAGAACATGGCTGTAAGCTGTCACGAGATGAGTAGTCAGAAATCGCAATGTACTTAGAGTCTCTTTGTTACTTGGCACACCCAAATCAGTTCGTCCCTTCATTAGGTCGAGAACGACCTGAGTATCAACATCGCTGTTTGTAACATCCGCCAGAGAGTACTCCTGCAAGGAAAAATCCGAAGGGGGAAGAGAGTCGGTGATCTTGGCAGAGACATCGTTGCATGTGGTAACTTCCTGAGTCGGCGGAAGGCTATCAGCCTGCACATCTGCATTCTTGTCGTTCTAAAAGAGAAATGACTGCATGAAAGGAGGTAATCGGCGGGTCAACGGACTAACCAGGCGCTGCACACAATCAGGGACACATTCTACCCTTCCGGTGAATACAAGCTCTTGTGTTGCTTCAACAGTATTGCTATCCATAGTACTTTCGAGAAGGCCCTGCCTTGGAGACTGCACGGAGAAAGGCATGATCACACCCCCCCTATTTCTAGTCCCCATAGGCTTCCACTCGTCGTAGCTATTTCCAAAGCCGTGTGGAGGAAAGTCAGGGTCTTCCTCGAAGTCCGCATCTTCATCTAGAGAGTCTAATCGGCCGACCTTCTCAGCATCCCAGATAATAATACGTTCTCGGGCATCTTGCTTCTGCACCTCGATCTGGACCCGTTTATAAGTGAGAAGGAGTAGGCTATCTGCCTCACGATAGCTACCTGTGGAGACACGCAATTGGCCTCTGCAGAAGGAAGGTAGGTCGAGACCGAGGCGACGTGGACGTTCACGCTAGGAGAGGAGGTCACTCATCCGCACCGCAGTAAACTGGAAGCATACCCATGCCAGCCAGTTTCAAGCTTGCCAATGCTCCATCGCTCTGGGATCTCGTCCTTTCCGTGCGTGGAGAAAAAATACCGATCGGCCTCAGGATCACTCGGTCGGAAATGTGGAGGCTCATAAGACGCTGGCGTCTGTGGGTAATAGAATGTTTTGTAAGTAGCATATCGATGTTCTGGAAAGCATGGTGGTGTCAAAGGAACGCATTAGCGGAACAAGGAGGTAATACTCGGAAGGGCATCCATCTGAGATATTGCTTGAATTAGGGTTTTGATCAATGTCTGCGAGATTGGTGAGTAGGAAGCTCGCAGAACTGGATCTTTCGTACCTTCAAGCTTTTTTTCACGTCTTTCAGGGTGGGAAGGCGGCCCTCAGCACTGGCTAATAGGATCGGATCCTTTGAATAATTTCCGTCACAGAGAGAAAGTTTCTCCATGTTCTCTCCCAGTGACATAATTGGGACAACGACTTCGGTTCCTGCAATGCGGCGGTACTGAGACGCGATAGTCAGGGACAGACCTAGGAAACATGATGGACACTATACCTCAAAGTTGAAGGTATATGCCTCAATGATGCTGACGGGTTCCGTGAGCGCAGATACGAAAAGACAAGGTATGATATATGCGTCATACTTGTTCGGATCTTCTGGGTCCTTGAAAATTGTGTTGGTTCACTCAATGAGGCATCAAGTATTCCTGGCACGCACGAGATAAATAGCGAATATGAAGCTACGGAGGTACTGCTTCTGGATGGCATCAAAAATTCCGTTTTCCTGTGACACTCAACGATGTTATAATGTGTATAACTTCCATTAGTTGAACAAGCAAACAAGATAGTCAAGCAGTTTGTCTGCCTCTGCAGACCAACCTCGGGTGATAGTCGTAACGGTAAAACCATTGGGGATGCGTGATGAGGCGACACCCTTATTTAAAGCAAGAGTGCCAGAGCAAGAGGCCTCAGAGGATATTGATCCATCGCTCGAGGCGATGAGCAGACCTCATGCCAGAGATAAGGCTCAGCGTAGGTGTACGGTTGGGAGGACCACTCACTAGACTCGAAGTTTTCCTCTGGTAGTAAGTCTCTAAGAAATCACAAGGACAGCTTGTGAGAATCATTTCATTTTTGTATTTTGAAATACCTCAGATATGCGATGCACCCCATTCCCGCCCTTAGAAGGGTTTGTACAGTCTGAAGACCCTGGGCAGCTGTTATAACGAGCTGAGAAGGTTATGAGCTTCTGTCTTTCTCCAGAATTTTACATACCTCCTGGGGTTTGAAAACTTGAGCTTGCATAATGAAGGAATACTCGGATGGCGGCAAGATGAGTGTGCGTCGTACGCGACCACTGTATTCGCCTCTATAGACAGACTGTATGCGCGTCGCGCGACGTGGTCACATGGTCATTTGGCTCACGTGGCCTACACTGTCCGTTTTAGATGGACTGGGCTCGGGGTTCCGCTCGCCTTTTAACTATGTCAATGTCGAGGGGCGGAGTATGTCTGCGAACACCTACAGTGGCATTGATATGTAGTGGATGTGATGTTAGCCGTTAACCCAAGGACTTTCCTCCCACTACGTCCAGCTCTGTGCTAGGTTTGTAGCAGTTCCATATTGAAATGGTTTATGAAGAGGGTGCCTTTCTCCCCATGCCTAGGCTTTGTAGCATTATGTGGGATGTTGTATTTATGCACAGCTATGGACAAAAGACGTCCGGACAATGTACAACATCGTGCGAAATGAGTCGCACCGTAGGAGTCGGTAACGAGTGGGCACTGACTCCTTCAAGTGTTATCTTGTCCAGAGCCGCATCGTCCCTTCCAGCTTTCGGCTCCTGCTGACACATAGATCTTCCATCTTCCACACCCAAGTCGTGTATGCCTTTTTTTTAGCCTCAAGGGAACTGCACGTTGTCACAATTGATCCCCTACCTCCATCGACACCCCCTGCTCGGGACCCAGTCCCCACTCATCGTCATACCTCCCACTCTTCAGCTCAATTTGGGGGTGCAGTAAACTCTGTATCGACGAACGTTTCCCCTTCCGGAAGATCCCACACAACAAGTACCAGCCCTCTTGTCCCAGCGACTCGTCTGAGGTCCGAGCTTGAAGGAGAGAATAGGACAGACGCACTTCCACATCCACCAGAAATACGGTCTTGTGCGCCCTCTGTTCTTTGTTATTCGAATTAGCCTACCAGTGTTCATTCGATCTTTCATCCATCAGATACAGCGAGTGAACGAGCGCGCAAGAGACAGAGACTTGAGAATATCAGCCCAAGTTCACAAATTGCCTCGTCCAGTCTGTTGGGAGCTTCCGCTGCTGAACACGATCTCTTTTCAAAGGACACTCTTTCGATGCGTCCCCCCGAAAGTGAATATGATTCCAACCCTACCTCACCCCACATTCGTCCTCAAGCCAGGTCCTCCTCATTATCACCATCACCGAAGGCGAACGGACACGTCGCGAATGGCCATGGAAGTCCTATTAACGGATCTTCTAAACACTCGAAGAGCCCTGTTGTTGCAAGGGTAGAGTTGCCTGGCGCAACAATATATGATGATTCTTACATCGACAGGGAGGAGTATATTCGACTTGTCATACAAAGCCTGAGGGACATTGGTTACATGTGCGCGCTTATTGCTCTACTCTAAACCCAGTTTCAATTAAGCTAATTTTCCCCAGTGAATCTGCAGCTACATTGGAGGCAGAGTCAGGTTATGTCATGGAGACATCGCGCGTTGCAGAGTTCCGTCGATGTATTCTAGAAGGAACATGGAGCGAGGCCGAGCGCGCGCTAGAACATCTGGGTGTTGCTGAGGATGACGGACTCTGGGTATGGTCCATTGTGATCAAATGTGTTGTTTCGTTCTCATTTGCTGGACTTCAGGAGGCGAAGTTCCTTATAAGCCAACAGAAATATCTCGAATATCTTGAATTAGGCAGGACAACGATGGCCTTATATGTCTTGCGAAATGAACTTGCACCCCTGCACACAGATCCGGAGCTGCTGCACCCACTTTCAAGGTTTTTCCATATTCGCTTCTACATTCGCTCAGCTCAAACCGCTCACCATGCCCAGTTTGATCATGTGCATAGATGCGGCGGATCTTAGACAGAAAGCAGGTTGGGACGGTGCCCACGGTTCATCAAGACGGAGGTTATTAGTCAACCTTCAGAGTGAGTTTATTCTTCAGCAGTGCTTGCAGAAATCATATTGCCTCTCACTTAGGTTACATTCCCTCTTCCTTGATGATTCCTCCTCGGCGCTTTGTCACACTGCTAGACCAAGCGCGGTTCCACCAGATTTCTCAATGCATATATCATAATGCTCCCTTAACCCCTCAGCATTTCTCTTTATATGCAGACCACACCTGCGATACAGAGCTCTTTCCGTGCATCACTACGACAATACTGCAGGTGCACACTGATGAGGTGTGGAGTCTGGAATGGAGCCACAACGGAAAGTTCCTGGCGAGCGCAAGC
This sequence comes from Russula aff. compacta, assembly GCA_003313875.1. Classification (NCBI taxonomy): domain Eukaryota; kingdom Fungi; phylum Basidiomycota; class Agaricomycetes; order Russulales; family Russulaceae; genus Russula; species Russula aff. compacta. The sequence continues at coordinate 8,042 of QLOT01016230.1, read as the reverse complement.
AAAGACAAGAGTGTTATTATCTGGTCTGTTGGGGTAAGTATCTTCTGGACACCTGAGTTCCTTCGGTCTTTTCTTATGCGACGCTCTGAATGTTACAGCTTAATTCAAATCCTGACATATCCCTGCACTTACATTTACAAGACCACCAATTTGCTGTTGGGTGTCTCGCGTGGTCACTCGATGATACCATACTGTTGTCGTCTTGCGAGCAGTTTATCAAGATGTGGAACACAGAGGTTCGCCAATTCTCATGCTCCTGGAGTCTCGACGTCTTAACCCCTCCCTAGTCTGGTGTTCTCATCAGAACCATTGAGGCCCACACAGAACCGGTCTCAGCACTTGCTTGGGTTCCCGATGGATCGGGATTCATTTCGGCTTCCCAGGATCGAAAAATCAATCTATGGGTAAGCGTTGTCTTCTCGCTACTTGTTATCTTATAAACCATCACCTCGCATGATTCAGGGAGCCGATGGCAAGCAGCGCGACTCTTGGGGGATCACTGCTACTCGGATAATAGACCTTGCTGTTACTCCCGATTTCACACGTTTGGTCGCTGTTGGCGAATCTGCGAAGGATCCTATATTGCCAACTTCGAGGAGTGACGCGGCTGCAGCGTCTGCCGCAAACAGAAACGGCAATAATAACACAACCCCCAGCAGCCCTCGGACGCTGGAGTATTTGATGATTGTTTACGACTTAATTACAAAGCAGCCTGAGTTGTATGGCCGTCTCGTTACTCCGTTTTGTCTGCGTGATTCTTGCTGATCCTCGTTTCCTAGTTCCGTTCCGCTAACAGGCCAATTAACAAGCGTAAAAATTTCGAGTGACTCTCAATATGCGCTTGTCAATCATGCACCAGATGTATGTATGTTTCAACCCTGATCCCGGTACTCGTTCTGATACGCAGTTTGTCCGCGGGAACAGGAGATCCACTTGTGGGACTTATTCACGAGGCGTCTCGCGCGCAAGTATACGGGTCAACGACAGGGCCGACACATAATTCGCAGCTGTTTTGGAGGTGTGGACGGCAACTTTGTGGTCAGTGGTAGCGAAGGTACACAATCCTGCAATTTCTTTTCCATTTTAATCCACTCACGACATTCCACGTGATCCACGCGTCAAAGATGGCAATGTGTACGTGTGGCACAGAGACCGTGCCATCCTTCTCGACGTTCTGACCGGCCATGGGAGCGGAAGCGTGAACTCCGTTGCATGGAACCCCAGGAACACGCAGATGTTCGCATCCTGCTCAGATGACTGCACCATACGTCTATGGGAGCCTTCGGCGGCATGTGGCATCGACGGCGATTCCTCGTCGCGTCTAGCCCACCGAACGGCGGATGATCGGAGTCACGAGACCGAGCTGAATGGGAAAGGCAAGGGGAAAAGAAGAGAATCCTGGGTTGAGGATAATTCAGCATCGCGAAGCCTGTGAATGCGACCGGTCTGGTTCCCCCCCTCCACCCCCTCAATACGGATAGTCCCGATCGGCACAATCTGCACTACACTACACACTCATCATCCACCCTCTCACATTCACCCGTCGCACATCTATGTTACGTCTTAGCGCCCCCTGACCACTCACGACCTGCATGTAGACTGTCTCATTATTGCAATTTTAGCAAGGGCATATATATTCAACCCCATCCGATCTTCCTTTCCCGAACTTGGTGATGCATCGCTCGCTCTAAGCGCGAGCGCGAACATCCTTGGCTGTCACTCCCTCTCCGAACGGGGGGTTTACTTTACATCTGCCTCCCCTCCGTCTTGTAAGGAGGTCGACCATTCCTGGAATTAAATGAAGTACCAATGTATAGGCACGAGCCCTGTCACGGTCGATGTTTGGGGGGAGGGGGTGAGGGTGTGTGGGGGTGAATGAAAGAAACTGTTTCAAATCACAATATCATGATAAGGTGAAATGAGTTCCATAAGCACGTTCCCACCGAAGATACAATAACGGAAATGCGATTGGTTGCTCTATGCAGAGTAAAACAGATGCCAAGAATGACAGCGGGCTAGAGAGGGTGTATGAGAAAGGGGACTATTAGGAAATAGTGCTACAGAGTGCCGAAAAGGCAATTGCTTCCCTAAGTCTGTAGGACGAGCTCACGAGAACCACGGGTGCAAAGGTGAAATGGTACAGAAGTTGGAGGTGAGTGCCGTGCGAGATACACAAGATTGTCCCTTGGAGATTCATTTGGTCGGGAACGCACGGGAAGGAACCAGACGACTGGTCAGTTGAGAATGAGCGCGATGCTTAGGCATGAAAAGTGAACACGTTGATTCTTTCTTGACGCCGAGAGAAGATTGCTTTAGCCGGGGTGGTGATTCCAAGGGCTGAGAACTCGGTTGTCCGAACGACGTATTCTGAACAAAAGTGGACGTCTTCTTTTCGGATACAGGGGGTGGAGGTGGCACTGTCGGAGATTGACGATAGACCACAGGTTTTACAATCACCCGAGTACCGGAGGCCGGTTGGGACGAGGAAGATGACTTTGGATTTCGGATGCGTTGGCGATTCGTTTGGGCAGATGGCATTGGAGGTCGCATGCATGGCTCGAACATAGTCCTCTGTATCTTTGAGGCTTCACTGCGCGTTTTCTGGAACAAACTCTTCTGCTGAGGAGTAGAGGACCCTGGTGTGCAGATATAAGACTCTACAATCACGTTAGCTTTACGATAGGACTCACAGCCTCGAGCTCGTTTCATCGGCGGGAGGCGATCTGTAAACTTGATTTCTTTCTGCTTTTTGCGTTCTTCGGCTTCAAGTCGCTGACTCTTCATTCGTGCACTTATCTCTTGAAGCCGTTTCTCCTTTCTCACGCGGAGATCCTGCCAACAAGTGAGATCGAGTTTTCAGTGTGACAGAAGCCTCGTACGAAGAAGAGATCCCTCCATGACTGCGGAGGGACTAAGGACCCGGAGGAGTACTCCTCCGCCTCAGTTGGGTGCTCTCGGAAACAATGTTGCCGCCATAGGTCTGAAAAGTTTGGGCGCCACAATCCTATACACACGAGGAATGGATCTTACCATTTGTATGAGCTCGCAGATGCTGGGCGACGGCGTCAGCAAAAAGAAGATAGAAACTGAATAGGGACGGCTGACTGGAGTGGCATCTTCAAGCCGCCGCAAGTTATCGGCAGAACAAGAATCGAGAATAGGTCGAACTAGCTCGTATGAAAGGGTATCCCCCAGGCTAACGATTCCTACGGCGAGAGTGAAGAATGAGCTCATGACATTCTTGAATCAAGTCAGTGCTCACCGTCAACATGGGCAGTCGCGACTGAGTGGTCTGGTTTAAACAAAGGGAAGGGAGCCGAAATGCATGTTGAAGAGCTAACCTCGACGGCAGTAGTACACGAGAGATGGTATACGTCTACAAGGGGCTTCAATTTCCGAATACATTTGGAGGAGAGCGCATGGGAATGAGGGAGAGAGGGATGCGAGTCGGTCGTGATAGACGTCGATTAATGAATGATGTGACGGCGCAGTTCGCCATTGTCGGAGACATCCTCAGCCATTCAGCTAAATATAGTACAACGTTCACACGGGTATTCTTTCCTTTCTTGTACAACTCACGCTTAACTCCACTCTTTCTCCGAGTGACAGTGACGGGTGAGGCTTGCCCGCCCTTTTTATTCACCATCTCTAAGTCAATGGTAGAACAAGCTTTCGAGAAGACTTCCTAAAATTTCCGACCTTCTCGACTCACAAGCACGAGGAGAACCTTTTTCCACGCCTCCAACCCGGCTGACCTCAACTGAACAGGAACCTTCAAGTCATCACCACGCGGATCGCCGCAATTGGCGTAGACCAATTCGCAAACGCCCTGAAGCCCGAGCTGGAGTACAGCGACCTCTGTTCTCTCTCTATCGTATAGAGCATCTGCTCTCAGGAGTGCGTGTATCACCTACCCCAAAACCTCGTGTGGGGCGTCGGCTGAATGCTGCTTTGCTGGGCAGAGAGAGACGGCGTCTGGGAATTCTGCTCACGAGATAATGAATACTTTAAACGCTGATCTGAAGTTCGCGTTAACGGCAATGGAAGTTATTCACTCTGTGTAAGAACGGGCCGAGAAAGATCCACCTTGATCGAGAGAGAGAGCAGGCGTGTTAGATATGATCGGGTTTAAGGGGATAAAAAAGTAAACTTTCGATCGCCCAACTATTCCGTGCAAAGTCTCTGACGAACAGCGTGAGGGATTCCACCTCTTTTGTAGGCTCGTCTGCTAAAGGCCTTTGCGGCTGCACGACCGAAGTTTGGACGCACGCTCACTTCGTAGCGTTCTGTCAGTGAAGCACTCGCTTGCGTCCGCCGGCGAGGCGCTCTGTTTTACCCGCCCTTTTTGGACAGTATGATGCCGGAATTGAAGGGGCGACATGAACAAAAACATAATCTGAAGGAGCTTCGGAGACCGCCCCGGTCGCAGATATCACGTCTGGTTAGTGAGGACCGACTAAGCGGAGATCAATAATCCAACACATGGCCGAATTTCTGCGCCGCCCCGGGTGACTCAGTAGAAAGGTGCAGTAGAAGACCGCACCTTATCACTCCCAAGCCCGCATCGTTCGCTGAGCAATTAGTGGTTCATCTCACGAAGTACGAAATTCCCAAGCCATGGAAGCAGCATTGCCCGCTGTTTAAAAGGCCATACCACCAGGGCTGGGCGTTTCCTACATTCCACCTCTCCAGCACGTTTCAATGCAGCGACCAACGCACAACCGGCTGCACGTTCGCGATGCGCGTGATGCGCACACTGTTTTTGAGGCCGTACGACAAGGTTTGCTCAGACCCGTTACACGTCGCCTCAATGAGGTCGAGAGGTCGATGTTCATCACCTCAGGAGCTATTTTCGTCTGGGAAGAGAGCGACGATGACTTGGGATTGAAGAGATGGACGGATGGACGCGTATGGAGTCAATCCCGCATGCGCGAAGTGAGCCGGATTCATTTGACCATTGCTTAGTCGCGCTGACCAGTTACTAGCCGTATCTATTCTATGACGAGAGGTTACCATCAGATGAAGCACGTTCAAATGACCACTCTTCTCGGTCAGTGATAGCTTCACCAGTCGGTCCCACCTGCAACCTAACCTTGCACAGGTCATCAGGAAATTTTCGATTTGTTGACGGCATAGCGAGGAGTGGGCCTATCTCACCAGCGCTTTCGCATTACGACAGGAGCGAGCACCATCCAATGGGACTTGTCAAACAAGCGTATTCAGCCTTGGTTCTCGAAAATCCGGAGGCAAAGCCCCGAAAATGGCATCTGACGGCATACTTCACGTACGCAGATCTGCACCAAATTCCGACCATAGACCAAGATCCCGTCCTGCGCGGGGTGACAGTGCCAGTTGGTGTATATCGAAGTGGGAAGGCAAGGTCAAGGAACTCAGACGCAGGCTTGGGAGCATCGCCGCCTTCGTCGCCGCCACCTTACCCCCGCGGCGTAGCAGGACTTGGTGTTCCAAACCCAGCTTCGACTTCGCAAACTGGGGACTCCTCGACAACGCTGCCTTCTTTGCAGATGGCAGTGACACCACAGAATTTCGATCCGCGTGTGCCAAGAAGGGGGAACGACTCCAGACACGCGGAAGACCAACGTATTATTCAGATGTTGAATTCGCGCCACGTTATATAGGCCTAAGTCGGAAACAGGTCATTAAGGGTGTGTGCTCTGGAAAGCGTAATAGGGAAGTCTTGCGGCGACAGCGTAAAATGATGCAATGTAACCTTATATAACCTACTTGATGTCTCCATCAGCATATCGTTGAGAGTGAGCACTAGGAGTACAAGAGCACGGAGTGTTTACAATGTCACAATTATCAGACCTCGTCGTCGGAAGGTGGATCATCGTCAGCATTTGCCGCAGCCTGCATGGCGCCTACTAGATCATCTGACTGGCCCTTTTGGGCTGCAAGCCGTTGCCCTAGCATGAGGCATGTCAGTAGACGCGAGGGGTAGGAGACAGACGCCATGCATACGAATGAGTGTGTGGATAGATTCCTGGGTCTGCCTTTCTAATCTTGCCAGCTTCTTCTCCATTTCTCTTTTGAGATCCCAATTTGGCCGTTTTGGCGCAATGTTCAGGAGACCCTGCACGTGTAAGCTGAGTGGGGTAGAATTTTCAATGGAAAATGACCGTTACCAAATCTTGGGCCCTTTTTGCCTCATCTTCGGTGATGATTTGTTCCGCCAACCCCTTGACGTTGTGCTCGATGGTATCCTCCATCTCCACGTTGCTTTGGTGCTTGCGCAACGTGCGCGTTTTAGGGTCAAAATTCCGATTGGCTAAGACTGGTTCTTTGACATCCCCGCTTGAGGCATGACATCAACTTGAGTTCCAGGGAAAATTTGGGGGAACACACCTGGTGTCTTCAACGTCTTCGCCGGCTCTCCTTTTTCGTAAGGCGAGCAGACGCGCCTTTCGTGCCTCCGAGGCAGTAGCAAGAGACATGCCCGTTTCTGAGGTTTGAGATGAACACAGCAGACCAAGACGGTCCGAGACGCGTCGGACGACGGACGACGATTTGTCAGACGCGTTTCCCAGTCCTGCTGGCGTCTCCGGCCAACGTTTAACGTTGAACGCTAGCATTCAGCACTTCATACACTTCAAACCAGGAATGTGTCTGAGATGGCAGACGACATTTCGTAGAGAAATCTCGAAAATAAGATATCAACCGTCTCTCAGGCGGACGTACCCCACATTCTGCACCTCCGCTGTCCTACATTTGGCGGCAGCGCCACCGACGTCCGTGAACTTAGAAGACTTCCCCTGCGACAATATTCGGTATGATCGCTTCTACATGGGGTTAGATTGTTCGTTAATGTTGTATCTCTAGCAACTTTTCAATCATCGCACATATAGGTGGGTTACCCTACGATTGAATGCAGTTACAAGCTCTGAGTGACCTTTTGTAGACCATGGAAAATCTACTCTCGCCGATCGGCTTCTGGAGGTCTGTTCGCTGTGCAGACCCCTTTGCTTTCGTCTGACGATATAGGAAGATGACCGGCACGATCAAGGTGGATTCGAAAGGTGTGAATCAGCAAGTTTTGGATAAGCTGAAGGTTGAGCGAGAGAGGGGGATCACAGGTAAGTCTTAATAAATTGTATGGGCGGAATGTCTAGTTGACCATGTATCAAGTCAAGGCGCAAACTGCGAGGTTAGTCACGCTTAGCTGTTCTCCGGGACTTCGTTTGTATCCACTGACTGATCTCAGTATGTTCTATCAACAAAACAAACGGCGTTATCTCTTGAACCTTATTGATACCCCTGTATGCAACACTTTTCTCTGTCTTTGCCGCCTGCCATCTGACTTGTGACAAAGGGGCATGTTGACTTCTCTTGGGAAGTCTCTCGTTCAATGGCCGCTTGCCAAGGTGCACTTCTGCTTGTCGATGCAAGTCAAGGCGTGCAGGCGCAGTCTTTGTCGGTATTTCATGCTGCACGGGAGAGAGGCCTTAAGATAATCCCTGTCTTGAACAAGGTTATATTCTCTCGCGAGGTTCAGAACTTGTCTCAACATAGGGCCCTCAGATAGACCTTCCTGCAGCTCAGCCTGACAGAGTTAAGATGCAAATGCATTCGATATTTGGTATCGACCCCGCGGACGTTTTGCATATATCAGCAAAAACAGGGGAAGGTATTGGTGCAGTGTTACGGGCCATAGTGGAGCACGTCCCTGCTCCATCTGGGGAACGAACAGAGAAATTGAAGGCACTTCTATTTGACTCCTCGTTAGTACCATTTTCTCCGATATTGATGGAAGTCCTTCACCCTTTTGAAGATATGACAGGTATCGGGGAGTGATTTCTCTCATCAGCATTCAGGATGGGGTGTTGCGTAAAGGTCCTTTTTTTTCGACCTTGACAATTCGACAGTATTCTAATTATATTATATCTTCCGAAGGGGACAAGATAGCATCTTATCATACCCGAAGAAAGTATGAGATTACTGAACTGGGTATCATGCATCCTGAAGAAGTCCCGACCGCCCAATTGCTCCCGGGGCAGGTCGGCTACATTGCCTGCAACATGAAG
>QLOT01016228.1:0-27845 GCA_003313875.1 Russula aff. compacta | reverse complement strand
ACGCGGACAAGGCATGGCAAGCATTAAAAAGGCAGCGGTGCCCGGCCCGAGCTTCGAAAACGAAAACGAAAAACATGATTGATCATTACTTGCGTAATGGGTAGTAGCTAGTAGCTGGCGGAGCGTATTAAAAAACAACCAGGTAACCAGAGTGTAACAGTAGGAGGTGGAGGGGGGACCATCAAGTCAAATAAGCAATTTATATATAACTAGGTCTACGTGGCCTTTCATCCAAAGTAAAAATGCGTGAATGGTGCCGAAATGCAGAAATTCGGCGTGGTGAGTGTGGTATAAGAGATGTGAGAGCAAATAATAAATAAACCGTATAGCACATCCGGGGGTCATGAGATCACTTGTTGCATCTTCTGGGCCAAAGATGCTTCCAACTCGAGTTCAGGATCACGTCGCATTCGTGATGGAGAGGGCAGGCGAACTTTCGCACGCCACTCTGTGACCCACATCCAACGTGAGACACGCTCTTCGGTCTGTCCTTGAATGCTGACAGAAGAGAGCGCTGGCGACAACCAAGCTTTGAGATGGTCACGGCCGAGGATAGGGGCGAGAGACAAAAATGACAGAAACACGAGTTTGATAATAATGGACGGCGAAGTGAGAACGGATGATATCGTTTGCGGATTTGGTGAAGGCGTAGACGCCAACGTCTGAAGTATGTCCCCTATCTATAGGAACGATGGGGAGTCAATGGCTTTGATTCGGATTTGGTTAGGGATTCCGAGCACCACCCACCTGACACGTCACTGCAGTCCATGGAATGGCGCCTATGAAAGTACCAAGAAAACAGTCTCGCAAAGCGACACCAAGGACACCACAGGCAACGTTGATGCCCGACCAGGGAACAATACCAACTAGTCGTAAGACTGACAAACGAACCCAGGGGGGAGATGTCGCCTTGGTACTGGCTCCAGAATCAGCTTCAAAAACGCTGCGGGCCAAAGCAAGTGGACGCGGGAAGAAACGGGTAAGAAAGGGGAAGAGCGGGGCGGAGAGAAGCGTGGCTAGGATGGAGCCGGCGGTTGTTAGCACGGCTAGAAGCAACGTTGCCAAAAAGGGCGAAAATAAGGCGCCGGCAAGAACATTCTTCGTGGGCGTGGCACATGAGCACATATATTCGGTGAATGAAGTGGCACGACCTACCCAAAGAACACTCCCCGGGATGGACCAGGCATGCATCCAGATAGTTGCAGCGGAGACCACGCCGATAACATGGGCCAGCGCGCCAGGTCCACTTTGAGAATAGCCATGAAGCTCACGACCTAGCTGGGCGAGGTCTGCCAAGTTTTGGGGCCATGAAAAGGCAAAAGGAAGTGTTCGGAAGGCGATCACAACTAGCATGGTTGACACTGGGAACATTGTGATCACAAATAAAATGGGGGCATGAGCCTGTGATGAGTGAGATGAGTGCTCGCGTGATGGATGTGAAATATTCGACATACCGAGGGCATGCTCTGAAACCACGCACGAGATGGCGAGAGCATTACAGCAGCAGTTTGTTTTTCTTCTACGTCATCTCCGAAGGTAGTAGAGACGGACGACATGGGGAGAACAGAATCTTCGCTGGGCGAACAGGGAGAAGAGGGGGTTGAATAAGATGGAAGATGTGAATAAACGTGGAGGAGGTCCCAACATCGCTCTATGAGGGCGGACAGCCTCGAGGAAGAGGCGAGGGAGGGTGCCACCTTACGAATATCGCCTGTCGCGGGGGGTGTAGGAGGAATAGGATCCAACAAGGAACAGACTTTGGGGCGCGGTCCTAGTGTCGCCAAAGTAAGGGCGGGGCGAAGGTTTGTGGAGGAGGCACGGTGACGCATCGGAGGGGGAGAGAGGGTGGTCATTATGGATGGAGATGGAGAGGGATAAGAGGGAAAAGAGGAGGGACTACGGAGGAGAACGGACGACGGACGGGTTGGTCGGATGGGGCCAGGGACATTTGTTGTTAAGGATGGCGCGGTGTCGTTCGCATAAAATCGGATTACTCGGCCTGATTGGTCAGAATCCCATTTCGGCTCCCGGCACGGCACGGCAGGCTTGCACCATGCAGCCGCAGTCCGTGATGACAAGCCAAGATCAAATCATCATCATCAAAGCAGGCCAAGCAAGATTCATCATTCACTCACTCTCTCATCCCCCGCATGGCTGAATCAATACAACAACTCGTCCTTGACCATCTGCATACTCACGCCTCATTAGCCGACTCTCGCACCCTCACCCTTCCCGGTGCTACATCCCCGGCCACAGATGCAGATGCTCAAATCACTATCCTCGGCGCGCTCAACTCTCTCCTCAGCAGAGAGGTACCCGTGACTCCGCTGCTCCCCGTATTTACCCGTTCCGAACCGTTGTTTCCCTGCAGATGATCCACTACGAGTCTCACGAGACACACTCCCATGTCCTTACTCCCGAAGGCGCCCAGATCGCCTTGCAAGGTTCACATGAAGCACGCGTCTGGGCGGCGCTCCCCGCTAAAGGGGCCGGCTCACCAATTACGCCCGCAGAACTGAAAAAACTTATTGGCGACGAAGCTGCCAAGGTCGGACAAGGACGCGCCTTTAGAAATGGTTGGATCGCAAAGGATGGCGATGGGTTGATCAAAGTGGTCTGTTCTGTCAGCAGCGTCCTGCGCCGCATCGCACGTCTCATCCGTGCTTCTCAAGGTATCATCAATAGAAGACACGACCCAGAAAGAACTCCGTGAAGTAGATACCACTGGCACTCTTTCCGCTGGTGAAAAGAGTCTCGCCGACCTTAGGAAACGGAAACTCGTCGTTCAGAAGTCCGGAACTTTCAGTTCTTCCCTTGGCTCCCTCGGTTGACCTTCATGCAGGAAAGGTCAATGGTTCACTGTCCATAAGGGACCCAGTTTCAGCACCTCGACTGCAAAGCCAGAGACCGATCTCACCGTGGATATGTTAACCTCGTCCGTGCACTTTCTTCCCTTTATATCGTATCCTCCTAGACAACTCGTCTCGTACAGTGGCACCTGGAAATCTGCACATTTCAAAAAGTACAACTTTGATGCAGAAGGCATATATCCCAATGGCGGTGCGCTCCACCCGTTACTGAAGGTGCGAGAGGAGATACGCAACATCTTCCTTGAGATGGGGTTGGTCAGCGCCAATTCTTCCGCATGTAGCCTAGCTGATCGATCATTTTCCTCATCATCCTCAGCTTTGCCGAGATGCCAACTTCCTCTTTTGTCGAGTCTGGTTTCTGGTGTTTCGATGCGCTCTTCGTTCCACAACAGCATCCGGCGCGCGAAATGCAGGACACATTCTACCTCTCTGATCCGGTCAAGTCTCTCTCTCCACCGCGCGAATACTATGACCGTGTTTCACGAGTCCATGAGCACGGTGGCTATGGTTCGGTCGGATACCACGCTCCGTGGTCTGACGACGAGTCTCACAAGCTCCTTCTCCGCACGCACACCACCGCATCCTCGGCACATATGCTATACAAGCTCGCAGCTCGGTGTCGCGGTGAGGCTCTGAAGGACGGCGAAGGGTACGATCTCAGTGCCACCTCTGGCCGTGTGGAGCGTAAGGCAAGTTTGAAAGACGATGGCTTCCGTCCCGCAAAGTTGTTTAGTATCGACCGCGTATTCCGTAACGAGACTATGGATGCAACCCATCTGGCAGAGTTTCACCAGGTTGAGGGCGTCGTCGCCGACCGGGGCCTCACACTCGCTGATCTGATTGGTCCGTCCGTGTGCCTACCCTACTTTTGTGGGTGCACCTCATGCTCACGATGTGGCATGCAGGCTTCATGCGTGTGTTCTTCAAGAAAATGGGTATTGAGAACCTGCGTTTTAAGCCTGCATACAATCCATACACCGAGGTCCGTCGATCTCGCTCTTCGGATGTGCGCGGGATGAGTTCTGATAGCATCAATCGTTTGTTAAATGATGATAGCCATCGCTGGAGATTTTTGCGTTCCATCCGATGCTAAACAAATGGGTCGAGGTGGGGAACAGTGGTATGTTTCGTCCCGAGATGCTCGAGCCCATGGGGTTTCCCAAGGACGTGCACGTGCACGGATGGGGCATTTCACTCGAACGCCCGACGATGATCAGGTGTGTGTCCAATCGCTTCATTTTGCCCAATTGCTCCATTTTGTCCAATTGCTCCATTTTAATCCTTCCCGAACACGGAAACTTGACTGTTATAGATACGGAATCAACAACATTCGGACGCTCGTCGGCCACAAAGTGCCAATCGAGACTGTGGAGAAGTCGCCAGCGGTACAGTTTTAAGTCCCACCCGGGAGCAGGAGCGCTAGGCGTAGACGGAATACAGGAAAAAGACGGATTGGGCAAAGGGCGAGACAGTCTCTGTAGACAGAATGACCAATGCAGAGAGGGTGTGAACCGCACCCCGCGCCGCTTTCTCCGTAGAAGCCTGATATATATTGCACGTTGGTGTATCCGTTGTAAGTGGGAGTGAGGGCCTGAAAAATCATCTGGATGCTTATCCGCCTCAGTTGCAATCAGCTCCGGATTTTCCCTTCCCGGCTTGGCTCAGGGGTAACGGTGCGCGACCGTCTGATGCTGATGTCCGCCCGATTGGTCAGCCCAATTACGCATCCGATCCGCTAAACACGGGGAGAGGCGCCGTACAGTATTGATGGACGGATGCAGTGATGTAGTTCTCGGGTACTGTGTCTTCGGGTACTGTAAAAAAAAAGGTAATCATAGAACAACGTGACTTGGGCTTGGGAGAACGATGCGGCTGGCGGGCAGAGTGCGGCGGGCGAAGATTACATGACACGATTACAATAAGAAAAAGACAATTACAATAAAAAAAGTCAGTCTAGAAAACAAGCTCGGCCACCTGTACATGTGTAATATGGTCACAGTGCGCACACAGAACGGCGGGGAGGTCAGAACGAGAACATGGCTGCGTTCTTTCTTGTTCCAAACATGTAGACGAGCGCCTGGCTCATGAAAAGTCCAACAGTGATACCGATCGTAACCGCTATCATGGCACTCCCAATGTCAATCCCGTTGCCAGATGCGGTGATTGCCCCTCCAGCCTGTGAGAGACCCGACTGGGAGGGGGAGAAGAAGAAAGTCAGCTGAAGGGAATAGCAACACACTCGAGTGGCCTCGGAACGTAATCAAGAAGACGCAACACGTACAGGAACCAAGAAGAGCACACCCGTGACCATGACCGTGAACGCAGTCCCACCGAATATACGCGAGTAGATATTCCCCAACAAACCGACAGCAAACGCGCCGATCGCCGACACAATATCTGACCTATTGAAGATGAAGTGATTCGCCGCTTTATTCGCGGCGAAGGAGACACATGAGATGAGGACCATCACAACAAGGTCTGGCTCGCGCCACGGCTGCAAGTTGCTGAGAGAGCTCAAAGTCGAGAACAGCGGCACAGTGATGAATTGTGACCAGAATGGGAATGGCTGGAGGTACCATGGGTACTCTGGCGGACGATAGCAACCATCGCGCATGTGCATGGACAAGGGTGCTGAGCCATTGGTAAACGTGAATGAACCAAAAGACGGAAACTCCGGGCGCGTCAAACTACCGTTGTCCACGACGAAGTTGCCAGTATAGATAATAGTTCGAGACAGGGCAGCGTTGAGACTGGCGAGATGGTGTCGAGTATTGGCGTCAAAGAGAAGGTAAAAATCAGAGCCTATTTGAAGACCAAAGCCAAGGAACAGCGTGTAGATGAGAGCATAGACCATCTTGACTGAACCGCAGAGGATGTTCTTAGAGGCCAGCTCCAGAGAACTTGATACTAATTACTACTTTAGTGACACATGAGTGGAACCGGTGGCGACCAGCACCTACAAATGAGATAGCCGGGAAGAATTCCAACGATACCAGCCGAGGAAATAGCCGAGTAGCAAAAGATTTGGCTGTGCAAGCTGCTGAGACCACGAGCGAGTAGCGAGATGAAGATTCCGATTGTGATTCTAGTATGCATCTACTCAGCAGCCACGCACGTGTGGGCAGAGTGTCACCTATGGTTAGACTCACTCGAAAACATTCGCGTATAATGTGCTCTTCATGACGACGGTAAGCTGCAAAGCACTGAGCACGAGAGCCCCGAAACCGGCAATGAACATGTCCAAGAACGAGCCACCAAAAGCCAGGGGGCATATCAGCGCAGATAACCAAAAAGCGATGAAGCATCTCGTCCAGAGACCATAGATCGGCTTGCTTTCCAGTATTCGCACAAGCTCTTCTGTCGCCTTGCGTGCGCTCATCTCATCGTGCACAACACGACGGTAGATTTGATGCACCCTGTGAAGGTTCCCGAGAGCCAGGCGGCCGCTACATCGCAGAAAGTGCGTCTCTGAGGTTTTTGTCTCGGGATCACCGAAGCAGACGATGATAAGGTTTGGGAGATGAATCAACTCGGCGTCGACCTCGAGTATGCGGGCAACCGCAACAAGTTGAGACTCGATGCGGTGCGAGGGGGCGCCAAAGGCCATGAGGCAACGAGCAAGTTTCATTATGAATTGCTGGCGGCTGAGAATAGCTAGAGAGAAGGCATATGAAAAAAAGTGGGGTCGGAAATCAGCACTGAGGGTAACAGAACGGGCAAGTCAGGTGGGGAGGGAAAGAAAATTACAAGTGACGTTAAATTGTATTTTGATCTTCTGGGCTTCTTTACGGCGCTGGCGGTAAGACATGTATTGAAGATTCATCTGTTGCCTACACAGGTTCTCGGCGTCCTCAGGGTCGTCCTGCGAGACCTTTTTGGTTCCGGTGATTTTCGGATCGTCCGGGTCGTATCCGAAACTGGATTGCGAGCGCACTAACCAAGGACGGGAGTGGACAGGACCCAATAGAGCATCGGGGGGGATGACTAAGTGGGACTGATCCGAGGCCTGTTGCCAGTACACGCGCCATAATTCGAGCATGTTCGCAAAACCGCCCCGAAATCTCCGCGGCATGGGAGATGAGGGGACATCGATGGGGTCTTGCATTGAATATCGCGGCGGCAATGACCGAGCGGAGCCTCCACCGACGCTGTCGTGTCGGGTATCGAAAGTGGGAAGGGTGAGGCGCCTCGGACCAAACGTGGCGTCGTTGTACACGCGAGAGGGTGGTTCGATGTCGTAAGGGTGTTGATGAGAAGACCAGAGGTACCTATCACGTGCCTGTGGCGTATCAGGCTGAGACGCGTAGAAGACGCCTGGATTGTGTTCGAGATCATTGCGATCACCGTCCAGGGTACCGCTGCCGTAGAGGGGCAACATTGTGTGATAGAGCGTAACACCGGGATTGGACATCGGCTGGTCGGGCTCCCATTCGCTCCCACCAAACGGATTAGTGAAGCGCTGAGGGGACGGGCACTCATTGGCAGAACGGCCCACGGGGTCGTTGTGGGGAGCGGAAATATTAATGGCGTGAGCATGTGGCTGAGGGGGGCGGAAGCGAGAAGTATCGTGAAAGTGGACACGGGTTCCGCGGCGTTCGAGCTGCTGGACCCGCTCTGGCTCTGGCTCTGGCTCTGGCTCTGGCTGTGGTAAAGTGGGGTTGTCGTTGGCGAGAGACATGATTGGTCGGACGAGGTTCTAGTTCAACTTTATGAGTGACATCACCCTTAATCGCCCACTTCTCATTGGCCCAGTTCTAAATTTGTCTTATTGGGCCGATGCATGGCTGCCTGGCTGGCCTTCGCTCGCCCGTTCTACTCCCTTCCAGGTCTCAAAGTCAAGCGCCACCATGTTATCAGGCGCGTCTTTGATCCCCTGGAACCCGACCTTTCCGTAAAAGTTCCTTGCCGCTATGTTCCTCTTGTCCATCCCCAACCACATAGCGTGAATCTGCTGCCCCCGCAAATAGTCCACAGCGAATCCGATTAGCTTCCGTCCCCAACCCTGCCTCTGCACCTCCGGCAGTAGGTTGATGTGCATGTGCGCGGGGCTCACTGTCAGGCATGCCTCGAGCGCGACGTCAGGCGTGTGGTGAATCAGATCGATGTATTCTTGATCAGCCTTTGTCCTCTTGTCCCCGTTACTTGAAAGTGGGAAGCGGGTCCGTAGAGACGGCCACCACTCGGTTTTGGTTGCCGCTTCGTACGCTCGCGTGTCCGAGGTTCCGAGGATATATCCCTTGATGACCCCTGTGGTGTAGTCTTCATCCGGCGCTGTGTCATCCGCGAGAACAAAGCCCCACGTATGCGCAGTCCCCGAAGGAAGTGACACATAAGGCAGGGCCCAGGCCAGGCCGGGGAGTTCACCATGTTCATGCAGAAGTTCTGCCGACTGCCCTGCATCAGCTGTGAGGAGGCAGATGCGCGAGAGCGCAGGCATGTCCGCCGGATCCACGGGTCGGATTGTAAGAGTCATAGACGAGGGGCTGTCAAGCCCTTCGAGTCAAAGAGTGGTTGTGATCGCACGGGTTGGTATACGGACGCCTTTTATCAGATAGAGTTGGGATGGCAGCGGCGCATCACAAGGGCAAGGGAATGACACCTCGTTGCTCTACCAAAGTGGGAAAACCTACGCTACGTCAGAAAGGAAGCACGGTACTTTTACCGGACAGTCACACGAGGGACAACAAGTGGCGAACGAGTGACGCATGACTACGTAAGCCGACTGGCATTATACGCTCATGGGACATGAGACCCAATAGAATACAAGACGTGAAGGATATGCGGACAATCACGATTCTCGTGGGCCTTCTTCACCAGGAGCGATTACTGACGTAGATGAGGGATGAGGGACCGACAAGGAAAATCAAAAAGGCCAACGTACACAGAGCCCCGAGGGCAATGACGATGTAGAGCCAATACTTTTGTAGGAATGACTTTTCTGGCTCCGGCACGATAGGATCACCGGTCGAAGTCACAGGTGGAGGAACACGAAGTTGTGGCCTATAAAAAGGAATTACAGTGAGGGGAATTGATCTGACATAAGGGCGATAACAACAACGAACAACGGTGGCCGTTTTGGGACAGTGAGGGTGATGGTGATATTTTGGGGCAAGGCTAGGCTGGGCCGACCAGGCGGGCAAGCGCCATCCAACGGGGCAGAGTCTAGGAAATACTCAAGGGCGAATGGAGTGCCGCCGGGGTGAGGGAGGTGGAGGGTGATTTGCTCATTGGCATCATCGGCGAGGTGACACTGCGGGGAGGTGAGGGGGACAGCCTCTGACTGGGAAAGAAGGATTACTGACTGCTTTGACAGAAGAGATGAGCCAAGGTGAGTCACTTCCGGGGTCGAGAGCCAATTGATAGAGGGCGTCAGTAAGCTGTGCAGTCTCAGCAAATGTTGCAAAGTCAGACTGAAAGGTCGGGGCAGGGTCGATGCGGTAGTTGCCGTCGACGCCTGAAAGGATGGAGGCTCTGTTGTGAAAGGAGAGTTGAGGGAGAGAAGGGTGAAGGATGCGGTGGTAAAGCTGAAAGGCGTGTAATGGGGCGGCGGCGGAGAAGAAGAGGAGGAGGAGGGTGGAGAGGAGGGGGGCCATAGCGATGGGGGGGGCAAGGGGGGGCAGGGTGGGATTTGGATTGGCTGGGTCTAGGCCGGGCCGGCTATTGGCTCGATGGCCTCGACCGGGATGGGATTGGCCAGCTGGGTTGATTGGCTCGCAGGATAACACCCTCCCTTGCCTTCCCTTGCTTGCCTTGGCCACTCTCCCCCGCCGGCCGACAGTGACAGTGTAATGTAATCGTGATCCTGGTCTGGTCGAGACTCTCCCTCCCTTTTTTATATCCCTCTTCCCTCGCCTCCCCACCCCCCCCCGCTTTCATCCTTTCCCCTCCCATCCCCCGCCATCCCTAATATCATCATGTCCCTCCTCTCGCTTGACGTCAAGCCCTCCCTCACCCTCACCGACTCTCCCATTCAGGAACATGCTGCCCTTCCCACCCCTCCGTTCTCCCCGCCTCAAACCCTCACAGATGCCCCTGCCGACACTTCCGTCGTCCTTCTTAATTCCCTCGTCTCTTTCTACCAACAAGAATCTCTTTGGGTGCACCGTACCCGTGCTGCACTCGAACTCGCCCTTACGGCAAAGGGTCGTGATTCCATTACCGCTGCCGCCACCGCCAAAGCTCTCTCATCATCTACCGACTCGTCGGCCAGCCTAACGGAGGAATCCGACACACAATCAATCAAAGCCGAACCCACCACGCCACCCCCTTCACTTGGAAAAGTGCACCCAAAATCCCGTTGGATGCAGCGCAAACAGAGCTTCAAGCTCAGATTGGAGGGCATCGGCCCGCACAGCCTCCACCGCCACCACCGTCGCATGCGGCGAGACGCAACTGCCGAGGCTGGCACCCGTCTTCTTGAATTATTTGGGCAGCTCATGGAGGCTCGTATGGAGAGCTGCCATCGTGTCAATCGCCTCGTCAGAGAGGCAAATCGCGTTGATCTATATCGCACATGACCAGGTTAGTTTGGCCCAGACTGGTGCCGTCATATTAAAGCGTTCTCTTCTAATCTGACGTATTTTTCCCAGACTGGTCTTCTTTATTGGATTTCGGTGAGAGAGGGGGCATGTGGGTTGTCAGAGGAGAGACAACCCTCGTTTGATGACCGCCGGCGCTGTGGCAATCCAGGATATACGATGCCTCGAGTGCGGGGGTGGCACTTGACCGGAGTTGCACAGCTGGTCAGGCGGGGGGAGATGTAGTTGTATAGTACCACTAGATGCTTGCGTTGCGGGGACGTGTCTCCGCTGTGAAGCTTTCGAGTCGTTATATTGCAATCTACTACACTACCAACCAACAACAACAACCATGGATGGACAGATGATTACAAATATGGCTGCTTACGTGATGTGTCCCGCCCGCTCATGGCATGGTCATTTGTTTCCATCACTCACAATCCGGTTGGCCTCCGCCATGTCCGCCCGATACGCTCCCCTTCCAAACCCTCATACGGATCCCCTCCTCAACGACGAGATGGAGGCAGCGTTCGAAGATGACGATGATCTGAACGACGAGCATGCAGAATCTCGTCCCCTTAACCCCTCTTCCCATCCTTCAGCTTCAGCTTCAGCCCCGCATACACCTACACCGGGGATATATGACTTTGAGAACTTTGACTATGCAAGCTTACCTCCCCCGGGCTCTCCCCCTCTCCCCTCCTCATTAGCTATTGCGAATGATATTGGCAACTCCAACGGATTGATTCCTTCTCCATCGGACGTACGACATGTAGATGCCCCTCGCCCCAGCTGGCTTCGCAGGACGGCTAGATCTATTCTACCAAATTCGCTAGTCCACCGTTGGCACTTAGACTATGAGCAGACCCATGGCATCGTCGGTGGCGGCACAAACAACGACGGTGTTTTCGCCAATGTAACCGCAAAACCCTCGCGGCCAGTCCAACTTCGCGACGGTCCGTCCCTGACTATCCTCGTTCATGATTTCTTTCTCACACCAATTTAATCTGTAGGTGATGATATTTTCCTAGTTGCAGAAGATTCCCAGAAAGATACACCACCTTCGTACGCCTCAGCCCAGGCAGATGCGGTCCCGCCTTACTGGGAAACCACGGTTCACGCACCGTCTTCACCCGACGACATGATCATCGACCACCTTCCCACCGGTTCGGTGTTCTCCTTCCTTTGGAACCTCTTAATCTCTATCTCCTTCCAATTCGTTGGCTTCCTCCTCACTTATCTCCTCCATACAACTCATGCCGCACGTTATGGCTCCCGCGCGGGCCTCGGCGTTACCCTCATCCAATACGGCTTTGCCCTTCGGACCAGACCAGAGGGGGGTGCGAGTGGCAGTGGCTGGTGGGGTGTCGGCAGCAGTCCGTATGGCAACGGGGACCAGGATGATGCGGCCGCCAACCCGACGTTTGGCACCAAGGAGGAAGCTGAAGAGTACTACCATAAACTCAATATCACCATGGTCAACGGAATGCCGTCCGGGACTATCCCCGGGGCAACCATGGACGACATGAACTTTGCCAACGAGGCGACAACAGATTGGTTATCGTTTTTCCTCATGACCATCGGTGCGCCGCCATATTGACTTTTTTTTTTCATGTCATATCTGATGGGGTGCCTCGTTCAGGTTGGTTTATCCTCCTTACATCACTGCTCAGCTTTTGGCGCGTCAAGCGCTGGGAACGCAACATCCTCGCTTCGCAGCGCGAAACGACCGTTGCTGGGCGCGACGCAGCTGGCCAGTCACATGGTGCTTTATCCACGCACCTGCATCGTTTCGTGAGCGTGCCCATGCGCGACATGAGTTCACTACTCCGCATGGGACTCGGCATTTCTCGGCATTCTCGCGGGGATGCTGGGGGTGACGACCCTGACTCGGATGTTGTGGAGAGTGGAAGGGCAGTCCCGATGACACCCATGACACCTGTAACGCCGACCTCGGGGGAAGAGACGTCGCGACGCGAGATGATCATAGCGATGTATGCGCATGATCCCTACCGACAGCGGCAGATTATACAGGCATTCCGGGACGACGATCAACTGATGGCTGATATGCGCGCTGCAGGGATGCTCTAAGAGGAATTCAGGATTATTTTATTGGTCGTTACCTTTAGTATTGGCCCAACTCTCTTCTACAGTGTATGTGTAGCATATCATTCTTAGAAAGGTCCCGATGCTTGAGCCATATCGCCTTTTCAAAGGTGTGTCGCGGCAACCGCCTTTCCCCATCTTTCATTCCCTTTCTTGGACAAGATATCTAAGTACACGCCATCCTACTTGAGCACAACACCATCATGATGGCGCAAGCTAGACATCATCGTTCGTCCACACCGCAGGCATCTTGGCTTTGAATGGCTCAAGCGAGAACTCAAGCGCCGAGCATGGGTACCCGATCTCGAATTTCTCAAGCACGCTCGGGTGCAGGATGCCCAACCTTCCAATCTCCACATCCTTTCCGCCTAGGTTCGCGTCTGTTCCGAACGCCGTTGCAGTCCTCGTCGTCGGATTAACCTTTTGTTGTGGCCCGCTCGCCGACACTTTGGTGGACTGCGAGCGGTAGTAGATCGTCGCGGCACGACCGGGGAAGAATGTGGGGTCTGCAAAAAAAAAAAAAGGACAACAGTGAAACGACGGTGGTGGTGGTGGCAGCAGAAATTAGGGACAGAGGTACGTCAAAGTCATCGAAAACCCGCTAGCACGATGACGTACCGTCCCTCTCTTTGAGGTAATACCCCGTCGAGGCTGCCACTGGTTCTCCGCTGCTGCTACCGCCGCCGCCGCCGCCGGGGATATGCGGCACTTCGAGCATCGCCATCGCGCGGTCGAGCAAGCCGTGCACGTTCTCGAATCCGGCTGTCTTGTTGCACCACAGTGCCGCGGCGTGCCGCACGTTGCGCGCCTGACGCTCGCGCGTGGCATCCTTGAACACGACGTCGGACGTCTCAAAAATGCGCACGGGCAGCGCGTGCGATCGGTTCTCCCGGACCGTCTTGAGCAGGCCTGGTAGGAGCGACGTCCGCACCACCTGGAACTCGAGCGTCTTGGGGTTCGCGATCTTGACCGCCGTTTGGTTGTTGTCGACGGTATTGAGCCAAGCAAAGTTTTCCTCGTGAGAGCACTGTGACATGAAGCAGGAAAGAAGAACATTCGTTAGGAGGAACCGCCGCCGGGATGGGGATACGTACGAGAATGAGTGGCAGAACTTCGACCCAGCCAGCGTAAGCCCATTCGTGCCGGATGATGTCGCTGAGCTTGCTAACGGCAAGCGGCTGCGCCACCGTGCTCGTTGCTGGGAACGTATCTGGCAGGTTGTTGAACCCATAAGCGATCGCTGCGTCCTCCATAATGTCACACTCGTGTAGAATGTCAGGCCTCGTCGGTGGAACAGCCACATTGAGCGTATCGGTGTCGCCGGGTGAGAGCTCGGTCCGCAATGACATGCGGTCAAGGAGGTTTTTAACCTGTGGTGTGGAGAGATTCAGCCCTGTGCAAGAATTGATGTACGAGGCATGCGCCTGCGTCTGTCGCGAGGAGAGATCGGGGGATATCACGACTCGACCGTCTGGGTAGATTATCTTGACAGGCTCGATGCTAGGCAGGACATTTTAGTCACGTAGGACGTATAGACAATGGCATGGGACGCACGTAAAAGGTTCCTCACAATACTCGGAAAACATCGTGGCCATAATGTTTGTTACAATATTTAGTTTCGTCTGATCTGTCGCCGTCAAGTCAATGAAGATGTTTCGGGTGTTAACCGTTATCTTGCTGTGCTCCGAGTTAATGATAGGTGGGAAGGAAAGCACACGATCTTCCTTGTCATAGATAATGGGATAGACAGGGGAGTTGCGAACAATGGGCAGGTATTTTGCCAGATGGCGATCAGACTACGCTTTTCGTCAACGAGTGAGCCCTCTATCACACTCCTTGATTTACATACTTCATAGACCGTCATTAGTTCTTCTGCAGTGTACGCTTGCGTCTTGTTCAGTGGGACGAATTTAATGTCCTTGGGAGGCCTAGCCGCGTAGCGGAACGGCGCCGTGATGGCATCCAAATCATGCGTGCCGATGGCAACGAATTGTCGCTTCCGACAGATGTTCTGGTGTAACTTCTCCTGTAAATCTAGGAATGACTCGTAGGAGCGTTGCGTAAATTTGACATTTCGAAGAACAGCAGAACCGAAGTATGGGCGAATTTGTGCTGTCTGAGACACCGTCAGAGGGGGGAAGTAAAGTGCAGAGGCCGACATACTTCTGGAGCTACGATGACCTCTATGAGGTCCTTCTCCCCTCCGGGTGGGTATGCCAATCTATATTGTGGCGCCTTCGCTTTGCTCAAGAACACGCGTAAAGCGCGTGCGATGCCCTCTATACACAACAGGTCATATCTGGAGACACGGTCAGCAGCAAATGTGCTCGAATATAACGTGTTGCATACCTATTTGCTGGTATCTCTATTTTCAATTGCTAGAGATTGAAGTGAGCACAGTCCCGGTCACTCGTGGACGCACGTACCGGACGCCCAGCAGGTAGGCCCTGTTTGATCGCGGTCTCTACTTCTTCTGTAGTCTAAGTCCACACATACTAATGAGTTGAGGGGTGAAGTGTCGGGATATACAGCACGAACGTCTTCATCGAGCTCAATGCCAAACTCGAAGCAGAGCTTGTCA
This sequence comes from Russula aff. compacta, assembly GCA_003313875.1. Lineage (NCBI taxonomy): Eukaryota > Fungi > Basidiomycota > Agaricomycetes > Russulales > Russulaceae > Russula > Russula aff. compacta. Next base: position 12,771 of record QLOT01016228.1, on the reverse strand, counting down.
AATTCTTCTGATGCTGTTGCGCGAGAGTGCTAAGTTCGAGTGATCGCGAAACATGAGTGGCACTGCATACAAAACTTCTGCTCGAGTCGTTCCCAGAGGTCTTCCTTGTCTACTGAGACCGTCGGCATCGTATTCAAGATGAGTTTGGTTTGACCGCTCGACTCGACTCGAGGCACTGGTAGTACGGCCCGGACGTGTTATCTCATCTCATCATTGCGCGATGAAATACATCGCTCTCCTCAGTGGAGGGAAGGACAGCTGCTACAACCTTTTACACTGCCACAAGAACGGCCATGAACTAGTCGCAGCCGCCTCTCTGCGACCAGAGCCTGGAAAAGGCGCGTGACAACCCCCACCTTTGCTCCTCGCAGTCATTTTTTATTATTATGGACCCCAGAGGAGCTCGATTCCTATCTCTACCAAACCGTGGGACAAGATGCCATCGAATTTGTCGCTCGTGCTTTGGACGTTCCCCTTTATCGGAGGATAATCAGTGGCACAGCACTCGTACAAGACTCAGAGTACGGTGGGCGGGACGTAAACGAATGCGGAGGGGTCGACGGAGACGAGACTGAGGATTTGTATGCGTTGCTCGCTGATGTCAAAGTAATGCAGACTCTATCAACACATTTATTTTCGACCCATTGAGCATATGGTATGCTATAGTCTCAACATCCTGACGCAAAGGGCGTCTCTGTCGGCGCCATCCTTTCGAATTACCAACGCGTCCGCGTCGAGCACGTGTGAGTACCCCGAGTCGGAAACACTTTCGAGAACCCATTCACGATTGTGTACGTCTAGATGTCAAAGGCTGTCCTTGACCCCATTGAGCTACTTGTGGCAACGAGATCAGGCAGAGCTTCTCTCAGAGATGATTGCTGCGGGGATCGAAGCCGTTCTCATCAAAGTTGCGGGAATTGGGCTGACCACTGGGCATCTCGGCAAGACTCTATCGGAAATTCAACCCACATTAACGAAGCTGGTGCGCAGAGCTTCTTTGATCATTCATTAGTGATGATCGGACGGTCTGTTTATAGAACGCGTTGTATGGCGCACACATCTGTGGGGAGGGCGGTGAATACGAGACACTGACCCTTGATTGCCCACTCTTCAAGCAGCGCATCACACTGTGAGTTTCTCCTTATGTATTTATTCACTGTGCTTATCGTTTTACAAGACTTGAGACCGAGACCGTCATCCATTCGGATAGCGATTTCGCTACGGTCGCATTCCTACGCATTCGGCATGCATCCCTTGATTCAAAACTAGAACAGGTCCCCGACATCGCCGTTCCACCTCTACTCGATCTTCCTTTTTGCCAGCTCGTGGAAAATATCCAAGCCACGTTACCAGATAACGATAACGGCCAAACCCCTGAGCGAATACAACCTCAAAGTTGTTCCGACAGAACCTTAGGCATCCAACTGGTAGCGCCTACATCCAGACGTCGCGGGAATTGGATTTCAGTGGGTAACGTCCATAGGGACCTTCGTCAGGATGCATCAGACGTGCCCTTGGAAGAGGAGGTCCGGGAGTGCTTCCATATTCTACAGAGTAGGAGTCTCGCGAATCTCGTGCCTGTGGGTTAACTAACTTTAGATCACAAGAATGCCTCTCGGAACACTCGTTATCCCTCTCTCATATTGCTAACATGAACATTTTCATTTCATCTATGGAAGACTTCGCTTCTATCAATGCCATCTACGCAACCTACTTTGGCGTGAGTCCGCCCGCGCGCGCTTGCGTAGCCGTGGACCTTCCCCATCCCCTGCGGGTGCTGCTCGACTGTGTTGCATATGCCGAGAAAAAGGCGGACGATCGGAAGGCGTTACATGTCCAAGGTTTGAGCTACTGGGCACCAGCAAATATAGGCCCGTATTCTCAGGCCATCGTTGTAAGCCAAGCCATTCAACGTTCTTGACCCGGAAAAAAGCCGAGAAGTTGACGCCCACCTAATTTCAGGCGGACGAACGCATTTTCGTCTCGGGTCAAATTGGGCTCGTTCCCAGTTCCCTAAGCATCCCGTCGCCCCAGTCGCTCCCCACTGAGATTGCTCTCACATCTCAGCACTCTGATCGCATCATGAAGATGCTGTCAAGCAATGCGGGGGGCGGATGGGATGGTCACGCGCAGATGATCCTGTATTGGGTTACCCGAGAACGCCACATCCCGCGTGCAATAGCTGCGGCACAACGTTTGGATGTGAGTCTGCGCAAAGCTCAGCTCGAAAATAACAGGGGTAGTAATTCTTTTTTTTGCGTACTTTCTTCAGCGGGACGCCGTGCCGACACTCTTCTTAGCTGTGAGGGGCCTTCCCAAGGGCGCCCTCATCGAAAAGCAGGTTCTCTACCATACAGGCCGGGGATTCTCCGCGGATGAAGATGATATTGTGCCCGTGTCCTGCCTTCCTACATATGGCACAGGTATGCCGAACCTGTCGTTCCACAAGAAGGGGGTCTTATCTGATTCGCATGTGCTGCAGAAGCATTTGCCGAAGGCGACACCGAAGTTCGATCCGAAATATCGCATCTACGGCACGCCGCAGCCTCTGCCGCGGTGATTTGCGGGAGAGGCAGCTCGAACTGGGAAAACGTCTCTCATCGCCTCAAGGCTGCGGCTCACCTCGAATGCATGCTTACGCGTGCCTTGTCGGTGCGGCTGTTTTACAAAGCCACAAATATAGCAGGTAGGGGCGCGGCATTTTTCAAAGTTAGTTTGTTAATGAGGTCGTCTCTGACCTGACTTGGGAACAGACCTCCCCCCGATTCGGAATATTTTTCATTTAAACGGTCCTATGATCACACCTGTTCCCTGCCACTGTATACGCACGCGAGATCAAAGCGATTGGGATTATGCATTATGTATTCTGGGTGCATAGCGACTTCCATTGAGATGCCAGACTGGGGGTTTGAGACGTGAGATCTAGACAGCATGCTTGCAACGACATTGAGTACGACGGTTCATAAGATGCGCGATTGAAATCAAAAAGATAATTGACCGAGGACTTGAGTTAAGGGGTTTGCTCCTGCTTGAGTACCCTCATTTCTCCAAGACGACGTCTCATTTCTTTCTCCGTACGGGTTGGAGGCACCATGCGGCAGAGAACGGCTCCAAACTGCCAAAACAACATCAGTACACGTGAATGGGCGCAAAGTGCAAAAATACCAGGGAACAAAGTCCGCCAAATCGAAGGACCCAAGCAACGCCGTTCTTGCCATAGTAAGTACTGGTGTTCGTCGGGTCGTTGTGAGCCTCCGCATCCACGAGTTTGAATATTGCACTTGATGCGATTGCAGTCTTTGAGAGTGTATGAGAAATACTAAGATTCGGGAGAGAGATGGGGTGTAGACCCACAAGGAACTGTGGAAAGACAATGGCCAGATTATGGATACCGAGAATCGTCCCTCCGGCAACACGGGCAGATTTCGGAGTGCCATCGTTATTCACTTGATCCTCAAATGAGCGGCGTCGCGCGAGTAATGGCTGGCGTTCACTGAGAAGGGCAGTCCTAAGAAGATTTGGAGAGGAAACAGTCCTCGTAAGTGAAGTGCGGCGGTTGACGGTGCGTGCACTTCTTTGGGGCGGAGGTCGATCTAACTCTTTGAGGAACTGGGGAAAGGCAGCAATAAGTACCGGGAGTATATGACTGAATGCATGAAGCTCGCAGACCTCCATTATGATAGCAAAGGGTACCCAACACGCGACTGCCCAGCAAATACCGACCAAGCTGACAGCCACAATGGCCTGAAAATGAGTCAGCACGTCTTTGAAAGCGGAGAGGAAAAGAAAGGGATAAGGTGGAAAGGCCTACCTGCCAAACTTTCGTGATGAAGAAGGTGGAAGCGGTGATGACGCTGAATAATAACATGGCACCCATCCAGATGTTGCGCAACAAAAACGGCATTATGGGTAGACGCAACGGTTTGCCTTTGCGCGCAGCCTCTGCCTGCCATTGCCTAACCGTGTCTCGGAGACGTGTCAGTTCGGCGTCCTCGTCTTCGTCGTCACTTTGGGCAAGTAAGCGAACGTCTCGCCGGGCAAGATGAGGCAGAACTATCCCAGCGACAATGGCGACTGACGGGGGGCTCAGCGGTTAGCCCTGAATCTTGCTACGCGTGTGCATGAATCATACCAATGCTATGGATAAGCAACGCTAGAGCGCCAGTACGAGTAGCTAAGTCCTTGTCTGGCTCCTTGTCATATTGTTGCGCCAGGATTTGACCGATGTAAGTAGTACTACGTGGCAGATATAAGTACAACCAGGAAGAGAGGCTGCTCTTGCTCACGAATAGAATAAGAATGGGAACCTCAAGGACACTGAGTTAGTGAACAGGCATGGGACTTGCGTCGAACACGTACCATCCCATGAAGGCAAAGATCTGCACGTAGCACACACGTCGCACAGGTTTGGGAAGTGCGACAATAGCAATGTAAATATTATTCCAAATTTCCCGGAATGTCCTGTAGGTCGTCAAGGACCAGGGAATTTTCGAGGCAAGGACTACGTACCCTTCAGGAGGCCTTTGCAGAGTGCGCTCCTCCTCCTTCTGGGTATAACAGGTGATCCAGACTGTGATAACAAGGAGAAATACCACTATGACACAAAACTTTCTGAACTGATCACCACCGAGCAGGCGGATAACCGGAAGGCTCGCGAGGGGCAGGAAACCGAAGCCATACCCGACGATGTTCCCTGCCTGAGTCATCCTGCTATGCCAGGCGTTTCCTGCGCTAAGTTGTTCTGGAGGAGTGATATCGAGCAGAAGGTTGCGAAGGGAGGCCTGCAAGGCATTGAGAGCAAAGTCTAGCACGTAAAACGAGACGATGGCGAGCGCGATGGCGGCACTGGAGGCCTGCTTACGTGTCAGTAATGTACGAAGGAGTTTGTTGTGGGGGCACCAGATTATACCCCACGGTGTTGCTTCGGGTCCCAGTCACCCTCACCAATCCGGAACACATTTACGAAAAAAGAGGCGATATCTTCGCAATAAGCTAGTGTCAGGGTCGACGCCACGAGGGCGACGGTTGACAGGGCTACCCAATATCGCCTGCGATACTTGGACGTGGACGAGTCAGAGATCGCACCTAGGTTATTTTATAAATGCGACGCCGAAGGCGAGGCCAACCAAGGCTCACCAATGACTGGTTGCGCAATCAAGCCAGAGATCGGACCTGCCAGCCACACGAGACTAGTGACCTGCTCCGTGACACCAAGGGAGAGCAAGAAAGGCGTTCCGTATCTGGTGCAGCTGAAGTTCAGAAGAGTGCACGGGTTCAGGGCAAAAGCTGAGTTTACCCAAGTTCGACAGTCCAGGCGATCTGCGCTCCTGCCATGGATATACTAAGGTTGAATAGATCGAGTGTCGAGAGATGAGAACGTTTTCCATTCATTTCAGCTCTAGAGACAACGGATGAGCACCGTGATGGATTGTCGAGAGATGAAGTGGTGAGGGGAGGAGTGGCAGGCTTTAGTGCGTCTCGCACAGGATCGAGCCTCTTGCGTGCCCCAGGCCAAGGAATTTGTGTGGTAGGATCAGGATCTACATCCGACGCTGGTGAAAGGGACATTTGTAGAGGCTCGAGGAGAGGATGAAGACAACGTGAAGGCGCTCGAAGCCAGGGGAGGCGAGGCTCAGAGCAGAGCATACATATCACCAAAAAAGGCTAATAAATCGCCCGCTTCATCCCCGGAGATCTCCGGAACAACTCAGGTTTTGGCCGAACAAACAAAGTACAAACATAAATAGCATCCAACGCGATACAAAACCCATCCCAGTCCTACATTTTCTCTATACAACAATAACGTCAACGCAGAGATTGGATTGATGCCCCTCTCCGGTGGCTGTGTCCGTGATGAAGATCAAGGCTAGGCAAAGGTTTCGATAACAGGTTGAACGGCAGTCGACGACTCGGAGTGGGCGTATTCGTCACCGTCGGCGTCGCATTCGAACTCGAATCCTCCTCTTCTGGAGGGTCTGGGAAGACAGCGTATTCGCTCGGAGGTCCCGTTAATTTCTCGACCTCTGTCCCGTCCTTCATTGTTGAAAGCGCATTGAGAGAGCTATTACGCGACGGCAGGGCCCGAACGGCGGCGGCAGATGTCGTCGGTCCAAAACTATCCGACAGTGGCGATCGCATGGAACTTGCCACGGCCGTCGCCGGGTTCGTGCCTGCTCGACTCCTTGATGTCGTGTCTTGTGTAGAGGTAGGTATTGTCACTGTGAATGGTGCTTTCCCGTGATTTCGAAGCTGGGCAGCAGAAAACGAGGGTCGTAAGCGATGTCGTGCAGAAACCGACCCGCTCACATCGGGCAACGAAGCAAGGCCATCCCCATTCACTGATGACCCAGAGGAAACTGGTGTACTACCAGGGGGTGCCACCGCCGAAGGGACACCTGATTCCGTGGTCGACGTCGTCTTGACGTCCGTGGACCCACTGCCACTTCGATTCCGGCGAAGATAAGCCTCCATGGCACTAGCGTCCTGCTCCCGCACACGAGATGCGATCGGCGATAGCGCAGATGCTGGATTGGAAACGGAGGAGAAAAGCGTGCTTCCGGAATACGAAAAGCCAGGGGTAGATGAAGCGGAGAAAGTACCCGTGCTGCCAGATGAGGAAGCGCCCGAACGATGTGTGTTTTGGGGGGAAGTAGACAAGATGCCACTGTTGTATGACTGCCCCGATGGCAAGCTTTCGACGTCCCCGCTATCTGATGTAGCAGTTGTGTGGCTCGCAGCGGACCCACTGCGATTCCGCATCGCATGTTCCACTCCCAACGACCTCATCTGTGGCTCGAACCCATCCAATTCTGCTGCACGGGCAGCGGCCTGAGCAAACACGCGCCGACGCCTCCGATTAAGTTCCACTTGTGCTCGAGCAGTACTCTCAAGAGTATCACGGATGCTATACCTGATCACACAGAAATGAGAAACGCATTTTCAGATGGACGCTGCAGCAGCATGTGAACACCTACGAGAACGCATAGTCAGACGGTGAGTACCCGTGGTTGTTCTTGGCAGCGAATTGACAACCCCGTTCAATCAATAATTGTACGATCTATATCATAGTCAAGCTTCAATAATATACTCAAAGTCGGAGGTCGTTGCGCACTGGAATGTGTCCCCAAGCACTTGCACTGGGTCATGGTGTCAACTGAGCTTCACGTCCGAATGTGCTAAGGACCTACTAGTGCAGTGGTGTGTTTCCTTGATTGTCGGATAGGTCAAAGTCGGCTCCGAGGTCGCAGAGCATCTGGGGATGGTGTATTAGAGGACAAGCAAGATACGCACGAGGGGAAACACACTCGAGATAGCTCCTCGTTTCCTTTCAAAGCTGCGACGTGCAACGCGGTTTTCCCCGACGAATCCGACCAGTCTAAGATGAAAGGAAATCGGTCGTAATACAGCCTTGCCATCCGGAGGGCAGCACCCATAAAATCTGGGTCTGAAGGAGCGTATGGCGTAATCGGAGGTGGTTTCATGTCCGCGAGTAGAATGAGAATCGTGCTGTTCTCAGAATCCTGTCAAAAGGCAGACGTGAGACACAACTAATACTGAGATGATGGTGGCTGTACCCTGCTGAGCTCATCGTCGTCGTGCCCGGCGCCGAGTAAAAATTCAAACATGTCCTCATTCCCTTCAACCACTGCCCACGCCAATGACGTGTATCGCTTCGGGCCCGGGTCTGGATTTCGCATATCTATGCGCTGGATAAGGCGTTTGACGAGAAAGAGGTTGTTTTCTAGATGAATCTCAGCACTATAGAGGCCAACATGCGTGCGGAGGTACCTCTGACCGCCTTTCTCAGGCGCGCGCTGGTGTCTTTCTCGGCCATTACACAGTCGGAAGGAGAGCAAGTGGATAAAAGGAAACAACAGCGGGGTGAGCCATCCCATCAAGACCGCCGCCAATTAGCATCACGTGAGACCCCTGTGTCATACACGGAAACTGTCATTCCATTCCCAATTCCCACACCTATACACAGCCACAGACCAGATCCCTTGTACCCCGTTTGTCCAATGCCCAAGGTCGTCTCTAGATCTGCCGTCTCAACTTCTGCCGATGGTACAGTACTTTCAAATAACATTTTTTATATTCGCATTTCCCACTGCCTCTAGCACGACCAACCGCGTCCTCTGCCGCCGCGTTGAAAGTGTATTGTGAGCCGATCGTTCTGAATCTCACTTGAGCCGCGCTCACCGAGACTCCACGCCACAGATTGTATATGCGGCGAATTCATAGTAAGTTTTTCCTTCTTCCGAATGATCCGAACAGCTCTCATGGACAATCCAGCTTGTAATTGATGCTGCCCTGTCGTCGTTACCACGACGGCAGACAGACGGCGCGGTCATAGTCCGGTCACAAGACAAGGATGGCGTCAAGGCAAAGGCCTTTAAGTTGAACGCGCAGCCGTGCGAGCCGATACTGATCGAAAGGTTTGTCCTCTACGCTTTGGTGCTTACGCTAACTGACTTTTTCAAAAGGTCTCGAGGCGGACACGAGCGGCAGTATAGATTCCAATGCCCCAGGTGCACGTTACCTGTGGCATATCAACCCAATCCACCTCCAGCGACAGCCGGGCCATTCCTGTATATTTTCAAAGGGGCTTTGACTCAAATACAAGGGCAGATACCCTCAGACGCGTTTGACGGTGAAGAACCTGTTAATACGACGAATAAGACCACACGAACAAATACAGTTCACGAATAAGACTATGATATATAAGCCACAAGGAAATAGTACAGTTGTCAATATATCAAAGTAAGGGACAGGAAGACATAGCAGACAAGCTTCGATTCGAGAATTTCACTCCATAGGGCCGTCAACTAATTTGTGTCTGGCAACAATGATGAATTAGCAAGGGGAAACAAGGGAAGCGGGATGAAAACGAGGGGAACGGTGCGAGTCAGTTACCGTTGTAGAAAACAGTCACGATAGCATGGCCAGAAGTGGCACATTGCCATTCGTACAGTGTGAATTATAATTGTCATCAGGGCATACAGGCCAAATAGGTTGAAAAGGTGTGACATAGAACAGTTTCTTACCTTGGTTAAATCCATTCCTCAGTCCAAACTTTTTGTGCATACCGTGTGAGTCCGGGTTCGTTCAAGGGGAACCAACCTATCTTATTTGCTTTTTTATTTGCTTTTGTTATGGTAAGGCACGTGCCTTGAACTGTAAGTTATCCGAGAGGCCGAGAGACTCGAATCCGAGTTGAAACACTGCACAACACACAGGATGCGACGAGATTGCACTGCGGCGTTGTCAAAGTCAGCTGTAGACTGGGCATCCGACTCCCATGGTGACCCCTTACGCGCACGCAGTTGTCGCGGTTTATTTTTAGTTTATAGTTTAGAATTTCGCCGCCTATCTCTGTTTCGAAGGTTCACCCCTGCAGCAAGATAAGGGCGCAAAACGCAAAAACGTGAATACTTTCGCCCCAAAACCAACAACTAATGTACGCACCCCTCATATGCAGTGCACACTCCATGGGGTGCAATGGGGTGCGATTAAGCAAGAATCAGGAACTGAAAAGCTCTCCCCTATACGCCGCTGCCACATCGTCAATATTTTAATTCTTTGATAACCAATTTGCACTGTCTTCTCGGAATCAGAAGGAGCTTTCGCAATAGTAATCTATGGTAGTTGCTGTACTGTACATAGTAAATGATTATCACCCCTCACAAAGGCGAAGGAGTAGAACAATGTGCTTACGTGATCAGGCGCGGGTGGTCAGACTGTCGGGAGGACGCGCCAGTTGCGCCCTCTGCTACTTTGCTACTGCCATGGACCTCCCGTCGTCCCGCGAGCTGGAGCTTGAGGCACTGTTGCACAAAAAGGACTCTCAGCTCGCGGAGTTGACTGTATGTCCTGTGTGATATTTCATCCCGTTCACTAATAACTCTCCCGTGTCGGTGCGTAGGACGATGTCAACACTCTCCGCCAGTATCTCTCGACTCAGCCCAATCTCTCTCTTACTGAGCCCTTGTCTTTACCGCCGGCACTCATATCTCTACTCTTGACCCACATTGACGCCGCCTCGGCAGAAACCAGTGGCAGATCATCATCCAGCACTGTGAATACCGCCCTTGCGCAGCGCGCCAAGCTTCTACAAGAAGAAAATGACGAACTTTATGAACTGCTGAAAAGTAGCGAGACCGGAAAACTTAAAGAGGAAGTGCGCGGTCTAAGACGAGCTGTCAACAGGTTGGAGACGGCGCTTCGAGGTAGGTAGAGCGTACAACAATGTGGAGCTCTGTCTGAGGATTGCGCTTATGCCTCGTTCGCAGAATCTCACCAAGTCATTCGGTCCCTTTCGTAAGTCTCGTCTATCTCAATGACTCCAGAACACCCACTCGTAATCCAGAGACGAACTAGAAAAGTCGTACGAAATTGTAATACCACCTACACGTCCAGTGAACGCGTCGTCTCGTCATACGCACCAAGTACCTCCACACATGCAAGCACCTACTAGTGGTAATCCCAATGGAAATGGTCATGGTCATGGGAGTGGAGGTGGAATCGTCAACAAGCTTCCACCAACCGGACCTCGTGCACATAAAAAGCCGCGGCTCTCCGAGGCGCGCGTATCTCCTGCTACCTCTAGCAATGCTCTCCCCCGCGTGCAAACGCAGACGCGTGGTCGATCCGCGTCCCATCAAATGGACTCACCCGAAGACTCACCGCTTCGCTCTCCTGACGCCCGAAAGGCACCAGGCGGGAAGGTCGAAACTGCCATAGATGAGGAACCAGAACGGTTACGTGAGCGGGAGCGAGAACGCGAACGAGAACGAGGTCGGAGCCGAGAAAAGGAACGCGAGGCCGAGAGGCGGCCTCGTCACCGGTCCCCCGCAGCTCCACGTGAGCCTCGCGAGCGCGAACGAAACAAGGATCGTGATCGGGAGCGAGACCGGCCTCGTGAACGGGAGCGGGAACGAGATAGGGATCGGACATCTCGGCGTGCCAGCGGGCATGGCCGTAAGGGTCGTTCAGGTGGCGGTGGCGGTGGCGGGTATGGTGGAGGCGACCGCGACCGGACATTGGCCGAGAGAATGGGACTCTAACATATTCTCTCTCGCATGGGACCCTCGGGACGGGCCTGAACTCACAACCATTTATGGACCAGCCACGTAGCGTATCCGGTACGAACCCTCTTATTCTCACGATGCACACCATTGTAGCCCTAGCTGACGCATCTTTCTTTTGATTTGCCCATGCATGGCTATGTAGTCTGTATTAATTTCCTTGTTGTCGAGTTGCTATCAAATGTGTATAATCCAACACCATTCGCGTGCGTTCTCTATCTTTATTTTGGCATGTATCAACAGCACCTCTGTCCGCATATCCTAGGACCCGATGCGTTGGGCTTTTTCTAGTGTATCGTACTCGGCCTCATGTTACTGTATGCCTTTGGATCCCTTTTATTAGATTTGCGCGCCAGGCACGTGGTTGCGCCTACTTTTGGACAGGTTGAGGTATTGTAATTTCCGTGGCAATACTTATCAAGGCAGCCAGAGTGTATGGTACAAGACAAGGGGAGCCATGCGCGCCCCGTTTATGCAATGGTTGTATGATTGTATGTCACGGGCTCGGCCACCCTACTCCGCAGCTGGCAGTTACCCCTCTCAGCTAGCTTCGTTACCAATACTGTAGTAGTTTGCCAAGCGGGGAGGGGGAGGTTGGGGTCGTCTTGCCCCAATTTACCGGAAAAGCCGCCCCGACGACAGGTCCATTCCTTTTTTGGCAAATTACAATTTCGGAGGATTATGACGAGAATTGTGGCGCCTATCACCGCGCTTAAGCGCGCTACTGCCGCGCCAAAATGTGCGATTTTCCAAGGGAGGCGCACACAAAAGTCGTTTATGGTAAGCGAAACCCCCTGTACGGTTCTTCCTTGGGGGTAAGTGGGTGCGTGATCAATGTTATCTGAGAGAGAGCTGGACGGCGACCATTCGCCGATATTGACTCATGCTGCACACCCTCCGCTGGCGTACGTGCATGGTTCGCGCCGCGGCGATCCGCGGTGATCTTGCAGCTTGCATGGTTCTCCCCATCATGTCTGCGATTCGCACACGTACGGGGGCAAGCAAGCAAGCACCCCAACCCCCGCCCTGCCGTCACCGGGCCGCCTGGCTTGCCCAAGAGCTTCTTTCTTCTTTTCTTCTCGAGAGAGAGGAGAGATGGGGCCCGGGAATGGCCCGAGGGTAATCAGTGATACGCAGTACGATGACTCTTTTTTTGCTTCCTTCGTTATTCTTCTGTTCTGTCGGGAAGGTTGGTTAGGTCTTCTGAAATCTTGAGGCCGACAATATACAAAGTAGCGTATACTGTAATTTCATTTTGATATTTTTTTTTCCCTCCTAAACTGCATTGCGCGGATCGGCGCATAAGAAGCAAAAGTCTGAACAGCTCGTTCGTTCGGAGCGCATGGGCGGGGAAAACGGCATGTTGTGTCCGTTGAGCCATGTGGAGGGCGGAAGTGCACATCCACGTCGACGGTCATGAACACCACTCGAAAACCGCGGCGTCGTCCACGTCTTTTTTCGTGTGCCTGCATGATGGATGAGTTTTTGTCCTCGCGACCAAAACAGGGTCCTTAGTCCCGCAGCATTTCAAAGGTCCTGGCACATGGCCGATGCATGACCTCCGCTGTAATAGAGTCAGTCATCAAAAAAAAAAAAAACTAGCCTCGTAAATCGGGTGTTACAGTACAGTAGCTCACCAGCTGTCAATCACGGGAGCATACGCCAAATGAGCGTCAACCCGTCAACC
>QLOT01016208.1:0-15675 GCA_003313875.1 Russula aff. compacta | reverse complement strand
GTCGGCAAGCCAAAAAGCACTAAAAAGTGCCGAAAAGCTGAAAAGAAATATTCCATCTTGCTGATGTAACAAGAATGGAAGTATCAGCCACTACACAGACCTAGAGATGCAGACAGGGCAACAGAGGACAAAGTTACACTTCTTTCTCACCAACCTAGGCAAACAAAAGATAATCCTAGGGTACCCTTGGTTCACTGTGATGCAACCAAACATTGACTGGGCATGAGGGTGGATTGATGCAGAGCAATTACCCCTCATCCTTCATGTGCTAAGCAAAGAGAAAGTACAGATCAGCACATGTGATGTTACTCCAGCAGGAAGGTGAGCAGCACATCATCCATACCTGCCATCAAATGGTTCACTGTACATTGCCAAAGTTCAAATGTTAGAAGAAAGCCCAGTCACAAGCAAGAAACAAACACTCACATCAAAAACACTTGCATCAAAGTTGGTGGAGCAGGCAGGATCATACAAGGATCTAGGACCACATGATCAAACTGAAGCCCAATGCCCCTACAACAATACCAGGAAAAGTATATCAACTCATGCAAGATGAACAAAAGGCACTTCTTGACTTTGTGAAGGAGCAACAAGCCAAAGGGTATATCTGCCCATCGAAGAGCCCCTATGCAGCACCCTTCTTCTTTATTAAAAAGAAGGATGGCAAATTACAACCAGTACAGGACTATTGATGCCTCCATGAGTGGACTATCAAAAACTGCTACCTGCTGCCACTTATCCCTGAACTCATAGTAAAGGTACAAGGTGCAAAGCTCTTTACAAAGTTCAATGTACACTGGGGGTACAACAACATTCACATCAAGCAAGGAGATAAGTGGAAAGCAGCATTCATCACTAATCAAGGGCTGTTCATCAAAACTATGGTTGCTACACCATGAGGAATTCAAAGTCAAGTCATAGAAACACAAGGGAAGAAGCACAGCGAGATGGAGGAGTGGTATGACACAAAAGGGGCCAGGAAAATACCTGAATGATACATGAAGGACAACAAGTGGGTGGTGCCCATGGACACACAGCTAAGACGTGACATCCTAGCCCAGTATCATGACTCACCAACAGCAAGGCACCCAGGAAGGGACAACATGATTGCCCTAGTCTCTCAGCACTATTGGTGGCCAGGTATGAATGCCTGGGTCGAACACTATGTCCAAGGATGTGTTGCATGCCAACAAGGCAAGATATGCACTTTGAAAGCAAAGATCCCACTCTATTGTTGTGGGCAGTCCTGGATGCTCAGGACAGTGTCTGGAAGGTCTGGGACCTTCAGGACACAGTCTGAGCGGTCCAGAACACTCTGGACACAGTCTAGGTCATCTCAGACTGTGTCTGTGGCAGGGGACTGTCAGAACAATGCCCCATGCGTCCTACTTGTGTTGTGGATGGAGTGGATCACTCCAGTTTGTGTTCTGTTCAGAGATAATGTCCCAGACACATCCACTGTGTCTGAGTCTTAGCTATTGTCTTATTCATGTATATATAGGCTGCAGAGGAGTGGACTGATCCCCCAGTCTCATTCCCTCCTCTGCAGTCCCCTTGGTCCTCTGTGACTCAAGGGCCCTTCCAAGCGTCATATTATAACATCTATCACATTCCTGGGGACCCCAGCAAATGTCCCTTCAACACCATTGCCATGGATCTTATCACACAGCTCCCCACATCGAACAGCAAGGATGTAATACTAATGATTGTAGATCAGGCATGCTCACAAGCAGCGCTATTCATCCCCTGCAACACAACAATCACTGGCAAAGGTGTAGCTAAGTTATATCTCCAACATGTCTTCCCTTGGTTCAGAGTGCACTCAAGAATGATCTCAGACAGAGACACGTGCTTCACGTCACACTTTGCCACCATCCTCACCACTAAATTGAATATCAACCAAAACATCAGCATGTCTTTCCACCCACAGACAGACAGACTCTCAGAGCACAAAAACCAGTGGGTGGAGCAATATCTATGCCTTTACACAACAGCATGACAGGATGATTGGGATGAATGGCTTCCCATTGTGTCCTTCATGCATATCAAATGGCCGAATGCCACTAGGAAGGAAACTGAGTCCTTATGAAGTATTACTAGGATATACACCGATGGCAGTAGAAGCCATTATTCCAGAAATGAACAATGCAACCGTGGAAGACAGGCAAATGCTTCTCAAGGAGCATAGGAGCGCAGTGGTACAAGCCCTCAATCAAATGGCACAAACAATGACCGCAGAACAATACAGAGAAAGAGAGCAGGTCTGGCTTGAAGCTAAGTTCCTCACACTCCCATACAAATCTGCCAAACTTGCCCCTAAATGCCATGGACCCTTCAAAATCCTTAAACAGATCTCTCCTGTCACCTACAGACTAGAGTTGCCCACTGTGTGGACCATCCACCCTGTGTTCCATGCCTCCCTATTGACGCCTTACAAAGAGACTTTGGAACATGGGACAAACTATCAACAACCACCACTGGAGATAGTTGAGGACCAAGAGGAGTATGAAGTGGAGCAAGTAGTCAGCCACCACTTCCACAAGTGGCAAAGGAAGCTTCAATACCTTATCCGCTGGAAGGGTTACTCAGCAGCTGACGATACGTGGGAGCCTGCTGACCAGGTCTTTGCTGATGCCTTAGTAAAAGCATATCATTGCAAACACCCCCTAGAGGACTCCAACACCTGACCTCATCCATCTATGCATATGCACACTGCTATTGCTGAGTCTCTATGCCAACACCATTGTTCACTGACGAGTTCTGGGCAGACTGGCCCCATGACCATGTGCACATCTACTGGGTCCCCAATGCCTTATGCCCATATGGCACATACTGTGTCTGGGCGAGACCGGAGGAGTTCCACAAGCATGGTCCCTACTGCAACCCTACAAAGTTCAATCCCACAGCAGGAGAAGCCCCAGTCATATATAGGATGGGAAGGAAGAAAAAATGAGAGGAGATGAGCTGAGTCTTCATGTCCTCTCCTACATTCATTGATGAGTTCTGGAGATGCAAGATGGATGGGGCGGGACACTACTGGGACCCTACGAACATATGCCTGTGGGGCATCTGTTGCATCTGGGGAAACCCAGAGGAGATTCATGGGCATAAGCAATACTGCATGCCCTACAAAACAATACACATCTCAAATGAAGGGAGACTACCCAGGAAGCATGAAAGGAAGTATAAAGGGGGCACAACAAGCTGAGTCCTCATGCCTCCCTTCGAAAACTCCTTCCTTCAGTCCCTCCTTCACTCAGCCCCCTACACATCCCACAAATTCCATGACTTCATACCTTGCTCCTGTCTGAGCAAAGACCTCATATGCCCCCTCTCTCATCACTGCAATCCCCACCTCATGTATGCTCATGCCCTCCAGCACTCTTACTTCTGCCACAAATGATCCTGCCACTACCATCAAAGCTTCTAAAATCCCATTAGCTAAGTCATACCTCAGTTCATGCCCACAAGCCCTTTCACCTCCACTGCATCCAGCTTTCCTTATTGCTCCAACTGTCAGCAACAACACTCCAATCTGCAGCAACAAATTGTTAAAGAATTCCATGAGCATCAGAATGTTGACAGCAACTTCAACCCCTGGTGCAAATGTGCACATGGCCATGAATGTATTGTTGTGTGCAAGGGGATCCCACACCTTTACCCCACTCAGCGTGGCCCTGTTGAAGCTGTCTACTATGGCAGCATGCAATTCTCTGCTCTCAACACTGTGGTCAAAAAGATCATGCAAAACAATAACCATCTCAAAACTCTGGAGCAACATGCAGCCACCCTTGTGGATGCTCTCAGCCATGGTGCAGCTTCCATCTAGGAGGAGGGTGATGTCACAGTGTGGCTAGCTGCTAAGCTACATAAACCGCAGGGACATCAGGAGATGAGGCATTGAGGATTGGTAAGTATTGGAGATGGACATTCAAGACAGGATTTGGCAGCAACAGCCCAGTTATGCAGTTTTGGCTGGTGCATGTGATACTGCATGGACTATAGCTTCCAGGATGCCCTAGGAGCAGGATGACAAAGACAGAGCCCTGGAGTAAGCAGGATGACTGTACATGACTAATGCATCAGTCAGTGCTTTAGTCAGAGCACTGGATTAGGACTTCTGCTTTGTGAGCAGGCTAGTTGTTTACTGATTGTTCTTACTACTTGTTCCTGATTACCGTATGCTTACTACTGTCACATTACTGTACCATAGTTCAGACTATTGGCCCTTATGGCCGATGGTATATATGTGCATTAGGCACTGGGCTAGAGACTCTCTAAGTCAAGTCTCCTTCCACCCTGTACACCTCCTTGTCTAGGAGAATACAGCATTTGTGACCTAATCACCCCAGGGGGAGATTCATGGCTTGTTTGCCTTTCCTCACAAGTAGGACTTGCAAGCATTGTACTTGTTCTTTCCAACTTTACTAAGGTCACAGCTTTGCCAGTGACACATGCCCAGTGCCAGCACCTTGTTCATGATATAGCAGGGTCCTCAACCACAAAAGTTGAACCATTGGCACATCTTGTAGCTCTGGAATCATCAGAATTGATGGCTTTGCAGTTACAGTTGCAACAGGGGCACTCAGAGTGCCAGGTGTAATGCAGATGGGGTGGTGTTGCACAGGTAGATGTGGATGATGGGTGAGGCTGCATGTGAGGTTATTGTGATGCAGTTGACATGCTTGAGGATAGAGTGGATGGCTTAGATGTTCTCTTGCAGCATACTGAGGATTGACGGGGTGCTGTGGAAGATGTTGATGCCCTCTGAAGTGGAGGCTGCAAAGAGTGCCAGTGAAGTCAGCTATTTCATGCTTGAGGTCCAGATGCATGTCTCTGAATACTCAGCATGACAACAGAGCATCATGTGAAGGGGAGACACAAGTACCAATAGTCCCATAAAACCCAGGTGGGCCACAGATACCTATGCCATATTTTCTGAGGGTTTTGAGGGCATGAACCTTGATAGTTCTGTTTCCAGCCAGGCCTGTAAAGTCATAGCTAGTGGGTTTGAGTACCCACTTGCCAGTGTTGACTAGTTTTGGCCTGGGTCCATGTGGTCCTGAGACAATGGGGACTGATGCAAGCTCTTCTGTCATGAGTGAGACACCCAGAGGCTCAGGGGTCCATTAATCCATGAGCTGGCTGTGCAATCCATGAGCTGGAGCTCAGAGATAAGTGCATCAAGAGGAGTCTGTGGGTCACACTTGAGGTTACACATAAAAGCCTGTGCAATTTTGTGTGCATGGGAGAATGGTGCAGAAATGCCGAGGATGTACCAAGATCATCATCTCTGGGTACATTGGGCTGTGCACCCTAACACCAGAATATGTCAACATCACATTTTATGCCTAAAAGAGAATGGAAGATGTACTTGTGGTGCTTGGTATAATCACTGCATACCTCAATAATGCCCCAAGTCTCAGGCACACCTCCACTGCCCACTGCCCTCCCCTCTTCATCATTGCCACCAATGTCATCGTCATTCCATAATTGCCATCATCCTCCTGTCTGGGGTCCTCAATTTCAAAATATGGAGACACAGAAGGAGGAATTTCAACTTCCATTGCTCTAACACTACAGGAGTGTTGAAGTCACAGGGGAATGAGAAAGAGAGATGAGCTCATGCAGTGGCTGAACAACAGTGCTAGACAATGTACTGGTGTAGAGAATAATGCTATTAGACTAAGGTGATGGCTCAGCCTTGTCAATAGTGAGAGAGAGCAACTGGACACTGACGGCATCACTAATGTGCCAGTGTCAAAGATTCTTTTACTTTGTCCCACTCACCCATATGGTGCAATGCTGCAGACATAGATGCAGATGCATCTGTTGTACCCTTCTTGGACTTGCCCAGGTATAGGTGTGACAACAAGCACAGTGAGCAAGCAAAGAATGAGCATGTATACTGCTGGGAAACATGGAGGGGTTGTTAAGTCATTATTGTGTAGCACAAGAAAAGAGCCAAACATGTTGAGTATGCTTGTGCCAGGAGACATGTTGGGTGCACATGCTGAAGCTTGTGTCACATTGTACTGTGTGCAGCTTCACTGGGTGTGGGTCATCCCTCCCTTGATTGTTGGTATTGCACATGCCCTGGTCTTGTGTTGCAATGAGGATGGAGTGAGACATTCACATTTGATGGGCATGGGTGCAAGGACAGGTAGGCAGGGTGCAGGCAGCAGGTGTGGTGGGTGCAGTGAAAGCAGGTGGGTGGGGTTACATACATGAACATAAACATAAAGAAAAAAAAAAGAATGACCCACCCACAGGTAGGGGTAAGCACAGGCAGGCAGGCATAGGCCTGTTTAGGAGTGATGGCATTGATTGCTGCATGGTGGGAGGCTGAGATGCCAAGAGAGGGTTGTGTGCCAAGCATTTGGATGTACAGGCTACACTACATCTTCATCCACAGGGGATCCACCATGTATCAAGCGCAGCAAGGTGTCTGTGTTGGACTGGCTTGTCATGGAAGGCCTAGGTGGGGGCATCAGTGTCAGTTGAGAAAAGGAGAAAGTAGAGGAGTAGAAGTGTCACCACCAAGGGTTTGACAGCAACAATAGACTTTAGCTAGGACTCTGTAGCATCTTAGAAGACTAATAGAAGTAGACTGGGTTACTGCTTGCTGCAGCTGAATGCAGTAGCCACCCCTTAGAACAGAATGGAAAAGATGAAAAGCAAGTCACTAGATTGACAAGAGACTCAACTTGCTGGTATAAGGTAGCTACTGTAAAAGTCCCTATTTATAGAGGAGGAAGGCCTAAGGCCTATAAGGGTAACAATGCTCAGTATAGTAGGCTGGTAACACTGCAGAATTAGGAACAAAGAAGGCATCAAGAAAGGAACAATGGCTGGTGCCCAAAAGGGTGGTTGACTAACATGTGATACTCCAGAACAAAAGGGAGATTGATTATAAAGGGATAAGAGGGCTCTGAGGGCATTTCTGACGTCATCAGTGCCAGTGTTTTCCATGCGTACATCGGCAGCCTGGTTTGCACTTCCTTGTTCACTGTTGTTGGCTGTGGCTGAGGTGCTGCTTGGCTCCAGTTTATCGATGGCAGCAACGATGGCAAAGAGCCCCTGTTTGATCCAGGCATTGTCAGTGGTGGAGGCAAAAGAACCATAGGACATGGAGGAGGCTGGACACAATGCAAGAGGAGGGGGGGAGCCTGAGCTGGAACGTATTGAGGTGGCATTACTATAGGTACTATCCTGAGTACCAATGACAGCATCTGAGAGGGCTGAGAGGGTGGCAATCCATTCATAGGAAGTGAGGAATGAGGACATGGATTTTTGTGGAAATTCCGAAAGGTAGGAATGTTTGGAATAGGAGGAGGGATTGTTTGATACTTTAGTTGGGTTGTTGAGGGTGTATTTATACTATTCTCTTTGGTTGAAATTAGTCAGGAGTTCTGGTGCATTCAGGTCTTTGGTGTCCACCCAGGAGTTGTCTGATTTGGGGTAGCCCTTCCAACTGACTAGGTATTGGTGCTGTCTTTTGCGCCCATGTCTTCTTTCAGCCAGAATCTCTTCGATTTCACATTCCTCTTCCCCATCAATTGTTTTGGGAAGTGGGCGCTTGAAGGGGATGCCGTATTCCTTTGTTTCCTTATATGGCAATAGAAGATCCACATGAAACTCTGGATGTATCTTCATGTTTGAGGGTAGGCAAAGTTGATAGGTGACCAGAGATGTTCTTTGGGCTATGGTAAATGGTCCTAGGCGTTTTAGTGCCATCTTTTTTGATGGTGCCATCATTTTGATGTCTTTAGAGTCTAGCCAGACTTGTTGCCCTGTTTCAAAGCTTTGGATGGGTTTTGAAGTTTTTGTCTTTTGTTGTAGGGCCTCATGGGCCTTTTCCCTTGCTTGTGTGAGGTCTTTTAATCGAATATCTAATTCTGGTACTTCTTCTGTCCATTCCGTCCAATTTGCTTGAGGCTTGCATCCCATAATGAGGTAGTGGGGCGTATGTTTTGTTCCTTCATGTTTCCATGAGTTATGGGTGAATTCTGTGACTGGGAAGTCGGTTGCCCAATCGTTTTGTTGTCCATTTGTGAACTGTCTCAGGTATGTTTCAATCCATTGATTCATTCATTCACTTTGCCCATCTGTGCGAGGGTGAAACACCGTGCTTAGGTTTTGCTTTATCCCCATGGTTTTGCAGAGTGTTTTGACAAATTTCCCTGTGAATCAAGGGTCTCTGTCGGAGATGATCCATTTTGGTATTACATACCAGGGGAATAGGTGCTGTAGGTATGGTTCTGCTACTCCTTCTCTGGTGATTTCCTTTTTGCATGGGAGAAATTTTGTTGCCTTAGAACATCCATGGTCTACAATGGTTAATATGGCATCATATCCTTTGGATTTTAGGAGGTCTGTGATGAAGTCCATGGATATGTATTGGAAGGGGCCTTCTTCTGTTGGGGTGTCGAAGTGTTGTAATGGTGCTTTAGGGGTGCGGAGTGTTTTGCTTTCTTGACACTTGGCGCATCCTTTGATGTAGTTTTCTACAAAGTCTCTTAGTTTTGGGCCATGGTATCGTCTTTTTA
Organism: Russula aff. compacta; assembly: GCA_003313875.1. Taxonomy (NCBI): domain Eukaryota; kingdom Fungi; phylum Basidiomycota; class Agaricomycetes; order Russulales; family Russulaceae; genus Russula; species Russula aff. compacta. The sequence goes on along the minus strand of QLOT01016208.1, from coordinate 7,126 downwards.
CTAAGTTTAGTGTATTGGCGATCCCTGGGTGTCCTCCTGTAGGTGCGTCGTGTATTTCTTGTAAGACTTGTTGTCGTTTTTGGTTGCTGTTTGGGAGGTAGATAGTACATGCAAAAAAGGTGTCTGGGAGTATTGTAGAAGGTGTATTATTTACCCCCCTTTCAAGGTCTTTTCTTCGTGGCAGAAGGTCTGCTATCATGTTTTGTTTTCCTGGGAAGTGGTGGCTGCCATCAAACCTCACCTGCTTGGGGGCCAAAACCCACTGCCCAGGAAGGGTTTGATGAGGAAGTGTTTGAATTTCTGGATGGTTGCAAACTCAATATTGCCTCTCAAGGTGAAAATGAAGTTGCCCTGGCTGTGGGCATTCGAGCTCCATCTACCTGCAATTATGGGGAGTGCTTTAGCTATGGCATGTGCCATGTCAGCTTTGACCTCTTGGACAATCACATCTGGGAGGTGTGTTCACACTCATTGCTCACTGGTAGTGTTGTTGGTTGTGCCACTGAATTGCAGCAGGGTGACTTTCATGAATGCTGGCAGTGAGGGGCTTGCCAGCTGGGTGGGCTGGGTCTCTTTTGGTAAAGTTGGTGCAGCAGTGGCAGCAACCAAGACAAAGGGTCATGGAGTGAGGTTGATCTGCTGTGGGGTTTGGTTAGGTTGGCCCACTGACTTACTGCCTTTTTTCTATCAGCAGCATGCAGGGATGGTTCTCCATTCATCTTTCTGGCCTGTGTGCCCACTGGTTAGTTATGGGGTTGGCATGCTTACCTCTAGGGTAGGGTAGACTCCTGGTTTTGGTGCCACTGGGTTTTGTGGTGGACTTGGCTGCAGGGCATGTGCCCTACTTGTCCTGGGGGCTTCCTGGGAGGGGGAGGAGGCCTTTTCCAGTGCATCTATCTTGCTAATGATTAGGTGCTAGTGCCAACTGGATAGTGATACCCTCAGGACAGTAGTTTCCTTATTTCATTCTCTTAGTGGACACTTTTCCCATGTATGACCTAGCACCATGACTTCAAGACATGAAGCATGTGACTCTCTATGAGTCACATGATCTGCCCGTAGTTTCTGACTTGTTCTAGTTGTCTCTGACTTGCCCTAGTAACCTCTAGTAGATTCCGTTTATAGTGACTTGATTCACTTCTTGATGTATATAAACCAGTAGTTGCATACCACTCAAGCCTCAAGCTTGAGTTGAATTGTACTTTGTGCATTCCATCTTCAGTGACTAAAAAACCCCACAACTGAGTCTACCAACTTGAAGTTGCAAATCCCTTCATTCCACTTGTGTGTCTCTAAGTCCTATCGGTCTTACATTTCACACATGCTACACAACTCAAGCTTTACCTCTTGTCATCTCTCTGGATTTCTCATGTCTTCTAGGCTGCCGAAAGCATCTAGCTCTCTCATATAACCCTCATACTAACCCTCTGCCCATAGCTTACCTCAGCAATGTCTACCTCCGCTTCTTTGTATACTACAATCTCAGCACCTCTGTATGGCTCTAGACAAGTCATCATTACCCCTCATCCTACCCCTGATCTCCCTGGAGTAATCCAGGGAAAGGCACAGTGGGCTAACGCCTTTCCCAAACAACCTGGTTCCTGTGAAACATACAACATAGTGGATGACGCGGGAAGATTGTCCCCTGCAGAGTACATCAATGATGCTTGTGTATTTCATTAGTTTCGAAGAGGGCAAGTACTACACTACTGCCACCCATCGCGTTAAGCTCACTGATACATGACACCCACAATACATCACCCCATCAACTACCACAGCCACAGGCTCTAAAGCTATCACATCTCCACCCTCCCCCACTCCTGCAGCTCCTTCGGCTGAGGAACCCATCTTGGTCATGGCACTAGCTACTACAGGGCTCACCAAGGATGAGGCCAATGCCATGAGTGATGAAGAGGAAGACAAACGTGAGCATTACCTTCTGACATCCAAGGGCAAACAACCACAATGGTTCAGGCAACCAGGTTTTAACCTTTGCCCCTCTTGAGCTAGTTTCCATATGGCAGACAAGTACAGGTGGCAACAAAAGAAGCATGAACAGGAAGATCAAAGCAATAGGGAGACCAGAGAGTTACAGTCAGCATTTACCTGTTTCCTCAACACATACACTCCACATCTCAGTGCAACACAAAACCTGGTCCTACATGGACCAGAAAACCCACCAACCAATGACAAAGATGACCTCATTAGTGGTTCACTCCAGGGTGAACGTCCTACAGTCTTTTCCAGTAATAGGGACAAAGCTACCCAGTTCTTTATGGAATTTACTAATTTTTGGGTAAGCAACGATTACAATTGACCTATGCACTCCCCATACCAATGCACATTGATTGCTCTCAGATTCATCAAAGGACCTTGAGTCAATGCCTGGAAGGCAAAGGAACTCAAGGAACTCCAAGATAGCATCAAAAGTGGATATTATTCTCACACTGATGAATCTCTTTGGGAGCATTTTAGACATCATTTCACTTCCACATTCCATGACACTGCTGCTTGCAAGAAGGCCCTGTGTGACCTTGCCACTTTAGGGCAAAAAGGGGTTAATAACATCAACGAGTACATTAGCTCTTTTAATGAAATCATCGATAAGCTTGGTTGGTCTCACGATGAGCACTCCCTCATAGAATACTTCAAGCAGGGACTTGCTAAAACCATCCTCGATTGCATCATTATGCGTGAGACCTGGCCTGACACTCTTGACAAGTGGGAAAATGCTGCTCACACCGAGTTGCAACACCTTGCCTACTGTGCTGAGGTCATTGTTGGCAAAGGAAATTGGCAACTCCCCACCAAAGAAGCTCGTCTCAAAGCTCTCCTTGAAGACACCAAGAAAACCAACAAACCAAGGAAGAACAATTCCACCACGGACAATGATCGAATGCAAGTCAATCTCACCTGCCTCACCCCACTTACCAATGCCAAATGTGACAAACTCCAAAAGGAGGGTCGTTGTTTCCGTTGCCGCAGACAAGGACACAACTGGAGTAAGTGTCCCCTCAATAAGCAACAAGGAAACACCACCACAACACAAAACAATCATCCCTGCTCCTCAAACCAAGCCCACAAGGCCCACATTGAAGAAGTCACTGACAACAATGTGCAATCCATCACATCCACACCACCCGTGTATACTGAGGATGAGCAAGCCACCAAGTTACTCACCCAAGTCCACACCCTCAAACCGGGCATCATAGATAAGTTTTTTGCCAGCCTCATGGCTGATGCCCCTCCATGAGCTGGGAACTCATATACCCCAATATACCCAAAGGCCAAAGGCCCAAGGTTATGGCATACGCCTGCAGGCAGGCCCTGGACCCCCTCCTTGAGCCCTATTTTATGCTCATCCCCAGAGTGGACATCTCAACTCACCCCTGTCTGGTCATTGATGTCATTTTTATGACAAAGAGTCCTGGAGGTTAGTCAACTGCTACCATGACGTCAAGGACCCATCCAGCCTCAAGGCTCTCCTTGACCTAGACATTGATGCCTCCACCCCCACACTGGTCATAGGACTTCAACACTCACTTGCCAACTTGGTCACCACCAGACAATCCCCGCTCCAGATGGGCCAGCCAGTTTGAAGGGTGGGCAGTGTTGTGGGCAGTCCTGGATGCTCAGGACAGTGTCTGGAAGGTCTGGGACCTTCAGGACACAGTCTGAGCGGTCCAGAACACTCTGGACACAGTCTAGGTCATCTCAGACTGTGTCTGTGGCAGGGGACTGTCAGAACAATGCCCCATGCGTCCTACTTGTGTTGTGGATGGAGTGGATCACTCCAGTTTGTGTTCTGTTCAGAGATAATGTCCCAGACACATCCACTGTGTCTGAGTCTTAGCTATTGTCTTATTCATGTATATATAGGCTGCAGAGGAGCGGACTGATCCCCCAGTCTCATTCCCTCCTCTGCAGGTCAGTATTATTACTCCCTTGTTGAATATCAGTCTCATTCCCTCCTCTGCAGTCCCCTTGGTCCTCTGTGACTCAAGGGCCCTTCCAAGCATCATAATATAACAGGCAGCAGCAAACCTGCTTTCTCTGGCCAATTGTCTGGGTGAGATCACCCATAGACTGAGCATGAATGTGACTCTGTCATTGACCTGGCCTGGTACAATGAAGCCGCAGTACAGTCTAACACATTCACAGAGCTCAAAATAGACTGGGAAGGAAGCCTGGGCTTAGACCATGCACTCCTCCAGATCAAAGGCCACACCCTCAATGCCTGCCCAAAGACAATGCCTGATGAAAACCTAGGCTTTATCACTAACCCTGAACTTAAGGACAAGTGGATAAGAACATACAGGGCCCTATCCAACCCCTTTTCCTTTTCCCTCACCCCAACCGCCAAGGACATTGAACTAGCAGCAGTGGTCTTTTCCTCCAAAATCCAGGCCACTAATGAAAAACTCTTCTGCAGATGCCACCCCTTCCACCCAAAGGTGGGCCCCCTTGGTGGTCCTCAGCGTGTGCCATTGCCATGCAAAACTTATGCAAGGCCAAGTCCACAGGCTCATGTGCCATAGCTCAGGCCTGGCTCAAAGGAACAGTGCGTGCTGCAAAGTGAAACTGGGCCAATGACAACATTGTGAAGTCTGACCTATGGGAGGTTGTGGTATGGCATAACAGCCACAGAATCACCAACGTCCTCTCCCTTCATGGGCCTGAGGGTTTAGTCCACTTGCACAATGAAATCGCTAACTTACTCTCACAGTGCTTCTTTGCAAAAGCACCCCCACAAGTCAGTCCCCATTTCCATGATGACCCTCCAGCATGGCCCCAGTGCAGCCTGCCAGCGATAGACAAAAAGCTCATTGTGCCACTCATAAAAAAAATGATTGCCAAATCAGCCCCAGGCCAGTCATCAAGTGGGCCTGGGAGGCAAATCCTGACTGTCTGACTGGCTTGCTTGCAGCCTGCCTCAGAGTGGGCCACCACCCATGTCAATGGAAGGAGGCAGTGGTCTGCATAATTCTGAAACCCAACTGCACAGACTACACACTGGCAAAACACTTTTGCCCCCATCTCGTTACTAGAGTGCCTAGGCAAACTACTCAAAAATGTTGTGGCCTGCCTAATCTACAGGGATATGGCCAGGCACAACCTCATTCCCACAACACAGTTTGGAGGACACAATGTGTCATCCACTCTGGACGCTGGGCTGACCTTGCTGCATGACATCCAGTCTGCCCACCAAGCTGGCCTTTACACAGGCCTACTGCTTTTTGATATTCAGGGCTTCTTTGACAATGTGAATCACAAGAGGCTCATCCAGATCTTTGCTGATCTCAGCTTCGCACCTGAGCTCATTGATTGGTGCCAATCGTTTCTAGAGAACCACATGGTCAGGCTTCATTTCAATGGTAAAACCTCTGATCCCTTTGACTTTATGGTAGGCACCCCACAGGGCTCCCCTCTCTCCCTGGTCCTCTCCATCATCTATATGTCTCCCCTCCTCCATAAAATGAAGACATGGACCAATTCCTCACTGGGTATGTATGTTGATGAGGGGGCCATCTTTGCCTGTGGGCAAAAGTGGCCAGATATTGCAAATACCATGCAGGTATGCTATGAGACTTGTGTTGAATGGCTAACACACGCAGGGCTCAATGTCAAGCCTGAAAAGACAGAGCTAATCTTTTTCAGGAAAAACCAAGCGAAGGCTGCCCCCCCACCATACATCCACCTCCCACTCCCTTCCCACCAAACATACTACCATGTCCCAGCATCCCATACACTGCACTATCTTGGCTTCTTCTTCGACGTCCACCTTTCCTGGGCCTATCACATAGAGGTCATGTCCAATAGAGCCAGAGCTTCCATCAATGTGCTCCAGCTTCTGGGCAATTCAGTGTGGGGCTTAGACCATGTGAGCTGGCACCTGGCATATAATGCCATCTGCCTCCCAGTACTAACCTATGGCTGCCAACTTTGGTTCACAGGCAAACAGAAAACACTGGTCAAGAAGCTGAAATCATTGGCATTGAAGCAGAACTTGCTGAACTCAAGGCATCTCTTGAGGCTCACCAGGTTGAAGAATGTCAAAGCCAGCGCCACCTCCTTGCCTCTCATTGCTATGAAAACTTTGCAATTTTCCACAAACTCTGAGATGGTCCTCCCTATGGAATCAAGGGAAGATGTCACTTCCCCTTCATCGCTCACAGCTGTCGCTGTGGTGCGACGAAGTTCTAAGAGGAGGGTGATGTCACAGGGCAGCTCACCTGGGGGAAATGTGAACCGCTACTGACACCAGTTGAGGCATTTGACCCCCAGGACTGGTAGAGCAGTTTAGGCCTGGGGTTGGTAACATACTATCTAGACTTCAGTGTAGATGTCTTAGGATCTGTCAGCCGTGTTTGTAAGATGGTGGAGTGCCTCTGTTGTGGACTTGTACTTCTATTTGCTTTGGGCTGATTGGCTTATGTAACATTTTCCCTATTATGGTAATTATTCCCATGCTCTGGCCCCAAGCCTCCTCCACTTTCACCTACACTTACATTACAATCCCTCTATTATGCTTGGACTGCCCTGCCTCAGATTAATGTCCCTTCAGTTGCTTACTAATATTCCCAAACTAATACATGTTTCCTGATTATGTATTTCTGCTGACTTGTTCCATAGTACTTACTTATAGAGGCTTACTACATACCTAGCACCAAGCATTTCAGCACAGCACCATGCCGTGAGGACATGTCACAGAGCAGCATATGTACAGCCACAGTAGTACTCTAGTATAAAAGCCCCCTTAGAGTGAGACCAAAGCCTTAAGCTTGGTCTCTTGTACAATACAAGACCTTTTGTTCATTCTACCTTGTGTGAACTAAGCTTAAGAACCATCCCTTTCCACTTGAGCTCTTTCAAAGCCTTTGAAAGGGTCTTCTAAAGTGACTTAGAGCTGATGTGACTCTTCCCTGCCATATCTAGGAAGACCAGTTCCTTTGAGGAACTTATTGAAACCCCAAACCAGAACCCACTCAGAATTGCCTGCATCAATTCTTCGCATTGTTTGAGCAAGAGCCAAACCATTACCTTGAAGCAGTAATGGCCCTTGTCCTCCCCCTGAAAGAGGACATTACAGAACCAGGAGAATACACCATGCCACTAGGGGCCAACT
>QLOT01016200.1:0-26766 GCA_003313875.1 Russula aff. compacta | reverse complement strand
GAAACAACACAAGCAGGTCGCAAGGATGAATACAGAGACAGAACGGACACGAGTACGGGCCCAGAGCAGAGGAGATAACCAGAACCAGCTTAAAGAAAGTGCCCGCCCTGGGAGCAAGCCGGAACAAGGTGTGCGTGGACACTGCGTGGACCCCTGCCACACCACAGTCCCTACCATTTATGAAAAAATAAAAAAAAGGGTCGTGGTCTTCCAGGCAATTCGTGCCCAGACACAACATGCTGGTTCAGTGTGTCGAGGACTTCCCGCATAAGTCAAAACGACGGCGTTCCGCCTTCTTCCCATCCAGGATGGGCAACATTCCAATTTGGCGATAACACCACTGGGTCGCGGGGCGACGTTTGATCTATTAAGGGGGTGCGCGAGATAACGGTCCCAGGCCCGAGCCTCGACCAGGGCGCAAAAGGAACGATAGGGTTATCACGCGGGCTTGCGGGCTTCTCTAAGAAGCACAAGAGATTTAGAAAGTGGGGCGCAGCCTTGTGTGGGAACGGCGGTTATCGGCCGCCAGTGGACCAGTTTCAGGTTTCAGAAACCTGCCTCCGAGTCGCTGGCCCGACATGAGCTATAGACACGGGATGCTTGACAATTTTGGTTGGAGTCTTCTTGACGTGTGCTCGGTCCGGCACCGCATGAGGGGGTGTCGGATCATGGGGTAACGATGGGACAGACAGATCACGGCAATAGCGAAGCAGAAGTGGGCGACTCAGAGCGCAGTCGGCTCATCAGTTGACGGCGACGAAAACGGAGATATGAGGGACTTGACCGTACCTATGCGTCCCAGCCTGAACCGTGGCGATGTCACCCTGATGGGCCTCTGAACACAACACAGCACGTGTCTCCCTTGCAGTACAACGGCATGATGAACGCCGCTCAGCTATAAGTTTCGCACAAGCGCAGAAGTTACCATGAAGGCTAATAGATGGACAGGGTCATCAGACGGTGACATACATGAATCAAGAACGCTCTCACATTCATACTGGTACACAGAGTCACTGAAGGACAATTGAGTAGCATTGAAACAGTCACACGAGTAGTTGTAGTAATTCCATACACATTCCATGTATTCTTCCCTCCGTAAACCAGTACAAACAACAACTTCAAACGGTTCGAACGACTCGGTCTAGTGCTTCAGCGAAGTACCGAAGATTCTTACTATTCAGTCCTGCCATTGAAATTCGACCATTTGCGGTCAAATACACATGCGCATCGTCGACCAGCGCCTTTGACTGTGCAGTGGAGATTCCAGTGAAACTAAGACCAGACAATCACAACATTAGCTAAACTGGCGCCACACTTCGGCTTCTGGTTTAGCCTCCAACGCACCTGAACATTCCAATTTGATTGATTATATGGTCCCAGTTTCCCGGCGTCTTGAGCTCATTGGCCAATAGACCGTGTAGCTGTTTGCGCATGTCAATAATTCGGCCGGCCATCGTTCGGATATCCGATTTCCACTCTTCGAGTAGTTCTGGGTTGCTCAGAATCAACGCAACCTTGATGGAATCAATATCAAATCAGGCAAATCAGGAAGGATGAATTGGTGGCGGCGTTGCTCACCACGCGTGCACCGTACGACGGCGGATTCGATATCTCGCTCCTCTGCAGCACCGACAATTGACTACGAACGCGGTTCGCAGCCTCCTTATTCGGGGCTATGAGATGAAGCGCCCCGACACGTTCGCCGTACAACCCGGCATTTTTGGCAAAGCTCTGCGACCAACCCACTTCAAACTCCATCAGCGTCGAAGAGAATTTGTCACGCGTACCTGGCAGACGAGCATAGGCACACCGCGCGAAACGAAGTATCTTACCGCCGTGGCATCTCGGTCTAGATCACCACTTGCGAAACCTTGATAAGCAGAGTCAAAGAAAGCGTAGTGCTTTTTCGCAAGGAAGACACCCGCGATGGCCTTCCATTGCTCTTCCGTAGGGTCAACACCCGTGGGATTGTGCGCGCAGGCATGCAATAGGAACACTGAGCGCTCTGGAGCATTCTCCAGTGTGGCAACAAATCCATCAAAGTCGAGCCCGATCGTTTTCGGGTCATAATAGGGATACGGGCGCTGCTTGATACCAACATTTTCGAAGATGGCATAATGATTAGCTGTATAGCACAGGAACTCTTAGCATCCATCCACGAACAGGGGCCAGGAATCTGGCGAACACACGTACCCCAAGTCGGGTCGCTGAGATAGATCACTTTGTCGCCGTTGAACTGATAGTACCGGCTCAGGAAAAGGGCACCTAGGTGGTTCGCGCCAGTTCCAGAGATTGTCTGTACGCTGACAACCCGACCTTCAGTAATGGCTGGGGAGTCATTTCCCAAGATCAAGCGCGCCGCGCCAGATACAAATTCAGGAAGGCCGGTAATGGGAAGATATTCGTGATTGAGTGTGGGATCACTCAAGAGGATATGTGAAGCCTATAACATGTTTGCAAGTGGAACGGCGAGTGAAATCCCGGAGATTGCACCTTTTTAACAACAGGCAGTACCCACGGCTTGCTATTGTCGTCACGGTAGGCTCCGACGCCAAGGTTGACCTTGTGTGGGTAGGTATCCGCTTGGAAAGCTGCGGTGAGCTTGAAAATGCTGTTACCACGGGTGAGCATACTTCGCTCTTTGTGATGTATGGGCACGCATACCTATCCGGCGGAGCCAGAGGTACAACATCCCATGTTTCTGTGAATCGTGAGCGCGATGGCCAGTTTGGTGTCTCGAGGTAGCACACCTGCAGTCATGCTCGGTTGTGGATGGATATGCTGCGCGATCTGTCGCAGTCTACTGGACATGTTAAATCAGTTAGCAGTGGCTGTCGTAGTCGAGCGCAGGTGCGCACAATTTAAAGCCCAAGTGGACTGCGTCACACGTGATAACGCTTATGATCAGGAGAAAGTCCGATGGTTAGATGCTGGCACTGGCACTGGCAGCTGGCCGATCAGAGCCTGTTGACTCGACTCGGACGAGGAGACTGAAAAACAGAAACTCACCAGTCTCAGACCACTTACTAGGGTCACCACTAGTGTGGGTATTACAGTAGCTGGAAGTTTGACATTTGGAAATCAAATGATGACTCGATTTTTGTATCAATTTCTAGCAACGCCCGGCCCTCGCCGCTCCTGGCACCCCCCAAAGATAGGACAATGCAACGCCCAGCCAAGCACCGTAACGGTTTGCCGAGGCTTTTCTCCGCTTTGTAGACATCATCCTCCGAAATGCCACCGACCGGTGACAGACACACACTTGCTACGTCACGTTCTCTAGCATGAGCACCATTTATGGGTGTCCCAAAAGTATTTTCAGTCATAAACGTCATTGAGGTTCAATACAAACCGACAGTAGTGCTGATCTACAGGGTTGAATACCCAAAGAAAAAAAATGCAGGGCAAAAATTAAGGGGAAGGATAGATAGTTTCCAAGATGTCCATGACTGATATGCGCCAAAGGAATAAAAGCGTATGTCGACAACAGATTGAGGTCATATCGATTCGGGGAAGAGGGAGACGTGTATAGTAACGGGCTGTTGATGCCGGATGATGTCAATGAGAGACGGATTGAGGATGTTGAGGGAGCAGTGTCGGTGTCGAGGTTTAGAGGACATTGCGTAGAACCTGATCACGCAGTAGCAAGCTTGGGGGCTACGGTCCTCTCGCTCTCCAGCTTAAGCTTGTTTCGGATGAAGGCTTGTTGCCGACAATCCTCCAGATGATTGCACGCATGATGCTCTGGTAAGCGATGCTACAAAGGCCAGAGTTGCGTTAAAACATGCGCATGGAGAACGAGACAAACTAGAAACGCACAGTCCCGCAAAAGTCAGAGCGGCAATGGGGGCAGTTGCCAACGATGCGCAAAGCGGCCTGGTTGCATTGCTGCTCGCCCTGGAATTGGCAACGCTTCTTGGCTGGCATGCTTTATGTATGTCAAAGGTAGGTGGGTGCGCTTAAGAGAGTCGGAGAGGCCTGGAATAGAAACAAATGCCTGTGAGTTCCGAGCGACGCAATGACGCGGCACACTATATAACGTACGACGGGGAGGAGGGCGGAGGCAAGAGTGACTGCTTGTGAGGGGTTTTGAGATGAAGGAGGGAGGTGGCAGTCTTAATTTATATGGCAGTGGAGATGGGGGGAGGGGGACGCGTCAGCATGTGGATCTAAGATCGACGGTTGCTTGCACAGGGCAATTTCCGGGTCAAATTTATTGATCGCACCGCACCGCACCGGACTTGCTCTCGCCGACCCGAGCAAGCAGCAACGCGGGATTCTGCCTCACCTCGTGTTTGCGGCGTGCCGCGTTGTATAATACTACACCACTTCTCAATGGCAGACGAGTCCATCGAACATAGTCCAGAGCCTGTCAAAGTCAAATCCCTCAACATGCCGCAACCACACCGCAACCCATTCTAGGCCACTTTTTCCTTCCGAATCCTTAGAGGCCAGTGCAGCACAAATACTATCGAGCCGGTCAGCCCACAAGTTTCAGTTTTACAGCAGTGACCGAGCGGCCCGGGACGGGATGCTCTCTGAAACCACCGGATCTTTGTCTCTCGGTAACCAAGCGAGATGCGTTTTGTCCGTTCATGTAATGGCCCTCAGGGCATTTCTAAACTTCCTGTCACTATTTTTTTTTTGCCACACGTGCCACCATCAGCGCGCTCGTGTGACACCGTGATAAGGTCGGTATGAGGAAATATTCTCTCGCGTCTCAACGAGGTATCGGCTCGCCCTTGAGTCCGTGGTGAATGCACAAACTACACCTCCCCTCCCGACACAGCTATGTTATAAACGGGTATCATATTCAGAGGGTCCAGCAAATTCAGATTAACTCAGTGCACAATCTAGCATGAGTGTAAAACGATACTATGTTAATGAAATCGGATGTCCGAGAGGGCGTGGAAATGGTTCAAAGAGCACGCAGACGCGGAAAGAGTGAAACGAATGGCTTGCGGAAAGATGCAATAAACCCGCATAGATACATCAAAGAGTTCAGACGCCGAGGCCATAAGAGATAATCGAAGTATAGAAAAGAGACAGCACAACTTGCATATTCCCTTTAATTCTTGTGATTTTTGGCGACTTGAATACCTACGATGACGCCAATGATGGCGAGGATAATGAGGAATATGATGAAGCAAATCCAGCGCTTTCTGCGTGCTGATTTTGCAGAGGAGACAGCCTTTTCCGTGTAGCCAAGACTACCGAGAGATGGTGGGTCACAAGCACTCCATGCAGTTGAAGACCTGCACTCACCCAGTTTCGACATCTTTCTCAACTTCGGTAGCCTGAGCCTCAATAGTATTGATGGTTTCATCTTGCTGCTCAACCAGAATACTCATCTGATGTTGGGGCATAGGTCAGACAAGTGGTCACATAATGCACAGGAAGAGACGGACGTCATTAAATAGCTGAGCGAGCTCAGCGATGGTCCGTTCAATACGCTTGAGATCCTCATGACGTTCTTGCACCTCACGGTATGCGGCACGAGACTCGCCGTACCTGTTCGAGTTCATGAGCTGATAGAGGGTTCAGAAACATCTAATAAATGAGAAGAACGACGCGCACGGCTTGAGAGAATATTTGTCCGCCTTGGTTATCTTCGACGACAGCACGCACTTCCTCTGGTGATGCATCGGGTTTGACTGGGAATACATACATTCATCATCAATTGAGATGTACGAGTACCAGTGTGCAAGACAGAGACGCACCGATCTTGAACTGGCGTTCCATCCTCTGCTTGTATTTCTGCCTGAACTGCTGCTCCACTTGTTGGTAATTTTGAATGGCCTCAACGAATTTCGACTTTATCAGCGCCGTCTGTTGGCAAATTGCGGAGGGTTAGAAATGATGCCACCCAGAAAATGGTGCAACGCAGCACTGGCCTGCTGCTTCTTGATTTGCGCTTCCCGTGCGGAACCACCCTGACGCTCGAGAGCCTGAATCCTTCGCTTGAGAGTCGTGCTGAGGGCACTCGTCTCGTCAACAAGTTCTTCCAACTGTTGGGTATTACGTGTTGCTGCTGCATCGTCTGTGTTGTTAAGTGACCGTGCATGTAGGTCAGATATTCTCGCGATGTTGTCATTGAATAGCCTGATACTCTCTTGAATGGACGAAATCTGTGCCAAAGTTAATGAGTTGAGAGTTGCTATTCCGGTGTGAATGGACTACCTCGTCATAGAACGGGGCCATGGTGTCCCCAACCATGTTTGCTGTTAAGTGAGCTGTGCTAGGATTCACCACATCTGACATCTCGTAGCTGGCATTGTCATCTTGTTGAGCGTAGGGGTTTTGTCGGCGGGGGTACCCTCCGTCATTACCAGAGCGTTGTGTTGGATACGAACTGCTAAAGAATAGCTCAGGCTGGATGTTGAAAAAAAAAGATGGGATCGAAACATACTTGCTGGAATAGTTGCCCGCAGTCTGCTGAGCCTGAGGAGTCACCTATTAATACACGATACAGCTGTGGTAGGCCAAACATAGCAACACTGACTCTCATTGCTGCAAGTCTGTCCCTAGCCATGGTGTGATGGTGTGATGTGTCGATGAAAGTGTGAGAGTTAGAGTATGGAAGAGCTGGGATCCTCAACAACAATCAATGTTGAAGAGAGAGGAATGGAGAGGAGGATAGGGGGAGTGTGTGCAGGTGAACAGGGCGCAAAATGGAGCGATGCAGTTGCAGCGCTTTTTGCTGTCTGGTTGCACAGCACCCGCCGAGCCGCCGAACCCGTCATCAGGGCAGTGAGCGACAGTCGCATCCCCCATCTATCTTTGTTGAATACTACTATCAACACATTTAATTCAGGCTCTACTGTCCTAATTCTCCCTTGTTCCGTCAGCCATCTAGCTTTTCTCGGAGTACTGCGACCTGTCTGTCTATCATCGCACGGCTAGGCCCCCCAACCGCCTGCCGCCTCTCCACACTTGCTTCAAAGTCGAATACCTCATGGACGTCGTCATCAAAGTCCGGATGAAGATTTTTGTAATCAGCAACCGTGAGCTCATTTAGTTGGCATTTTCGGGACTCCGCGAGAGCCACAGCGCGCCCAGATATATGGTGTGTTTCTCTAAACGGAACCTGCGAAGTATCCCAACGGACTGTTGGAGTAACATAAACAGGTCAACCCACCCCTTTGCGCACAAGATAGTCGGCCAAGTCAGTCGCCAGGATGTCCATTGTGAGCGCCTGTCTCATCTTCATGGGGCGCACCTGGAGATTCATGAATAGATGACGTCGTTAGAATAAGCTGGATAACTTACCTCCAGTGTACCTATCACCCCTTCAGCAATACGAAGGCACGACGAAATTGTGTCGACTGTGTCGAACAGCGGTTCCTTGTCCTCTTGCAAGTCCTTGTTGTAAGTGGACGGTACGCCCTTGTAGCTCATGAGGAATCCCGCCATCTGTCCCGGACTCAACATACAAAAGTCACGAATGTGAGTATCGAATACTGACATGTCCAAATACGCGGCCAGACTTCCCACGAAGTAGTTCTAGAGAGTCAGGGTTTTTCTTTTGAGGCATCATACTCGAGCCGGTACTGAGAATGATTCATCAGCTATAGCTTCATACGAAAGTGAAAATAGCAAGAGCGGACCTGTATGCGTCACTCAGAGTGATGAAGCCGAACTCAGCCGACGAATAAATGATAAAGTCTTCCGAGATACGACTCAAGTGCGTCGTTGTCAGGCTGGCCCACATCATGAACTCTATGACAAAGTCGCGGTCGCCTACACCCCACAGACTATTTTCCGCAAGAGACTGAAATCCAAGCTCCTTCGCGAGGAAGTGGCGGTCAACAGCAAAGGGGTTGCCAGCAAGTGCGCCAGAGCCCAGGGGAAGAACTGATATCCGTGGGATGAGCTGGCGGAGGCGCTCGAGATCCGTGCTGAAAGAGAAGGCATAGGACAAGAGGAGATGTGACCAGCGAATGGGTTGCCCGCGCTATGCAACGGTGTGGGATCAGGCAATTACTTAAACGCAAGATGAGCAACGAATGAAACCTGGAGGTGAGTGTACCCTGGCATGAGGTGATCCCTCTCCTTGTCGGCACGTTCAACCATGACCCGGATAAGTGCGACCAGGCCTGCCTCTATCTCGCCGACCTGTCCGAGGAGCCAAAGGCGCATATCGGTCGCAACCTGGTCGTTTCTTGATCGGCCTGTGTGCAATTTCCCTCCCAATGGGCCTATCAATTCGCTCAAGCGGCGCTCGTTCGCGGTGTGAATGTCTTCATCGTCCGGCTGAACGTGGAACTACATGGCAATGAGCAATTAGAGGTCGTGTAGGCAAGAGATGAACAAACCTGGCCACTTTCCCATTCTTGCCCAACGGCTCTGAGACCTTGGATGATATTTGTCTCCTCATCTTTGGTCAGGATACCAACGAGAGCCAAGGCCTTGGCGTATGCGATCGAGCCACGAATATCAGCAGCATGCATCCTCTGATCATATTTCAATGATTGATTAAATGCATGCATCCTTTGTAGAACTCGGTAGTCAGTAATTTGAGCCAGTACAGAAGTGATAGGAGAGCGAATTACAATGGATCTGTCTTCCCAGTGAAGCGACCACCCCATAGTTTCTGCCTGGTTGGTGTTTCTGACATCGTTATCGTCGTCACAATCAAAGTGAAAGTGATAGTTACGGCAGTCGGGCCGCGTGCTCCGGTGATGGATCATCCACTTGTAGCAACTCGGTTTCTACTTGCGATATCAACTGTATGTCCTCAGCCTCCTGTCTTGCTCCGAGTCGGAGGCTGATATTACCACCCCAATTGACGCGTGCAAATATGACACGATGAATCCAGGCAGCTCTGTTCACATAAATCCTCCACGGTGAGTCTTAATAGGGGTAGCGCGCATTTTCCAAGGATTGAAACGGCAGGATGCACACCAGCAGCTGGAAAAATCCTAGCTGAAATATGTGGGATCACACTGCTTCCGTCATTCACGATCAAAGAACTAAATATATAATGAAGGAAATGAGGATGTATGTCGGACCCATTGGCAGGCCGGTTAGTACGGGACGCCCAAATCATACTTTTGGGAGATACCCTTGATGACCTGATGATCAGGAATAGCACAGGACAGACAGGCCCCAGGAGCTTCGCGCATATTGTAAGGCATTAAGGGGCCCTGGATGCCCGATGCCGTTGTTGTCGTGTCGCAAACCTCACCTGGCCCCTAGTTATTACAGGAAGCCAGGGTCAACACACGCCAAAAAGCGGCGTTCTCCAAGAAGATACTCAATTAATCACCCTTGCTATTGCTACTCAATTCGGTTCTAAAAGAGTCCGAGATCAGAGTAGGACCATGACTAAAGGCGCTCTGTGGTTATCCTACCTCACCTGCTCGAGGGTATGGTCAGCTGAGCTGATCCTAGCACATTGTACCTTCAAATGATCGACGCTTCGTGGATGACACTACTATCTCTTGGGCAAGCCGGAGGGGTAACGTACAGATGAATACTACATGCATGTATAGACGTGATTAGGTCTATGGTCTAGGGTGTAAAGAACAGGAAAATGAATCGGTCTAATATCAGTTGGATGGCCATCCCAAAGGAGCTGAACACGGGGGTTCGCGGGTACAATCACTTAGACTAGTTCCTTCCACTGTCGCCACAAGAGAATGCTTGCGACACAAGACAGAAGTAATGCACCCGTGCTCACCCAAAACGTGAGGCTCCAACATGTGACACCTATACAAACACCACCGCCAACATTATTGTGTGCGGAGACAAAGGCGTAGAGGTATGAAAAGAGAGGCGTCCCAATAAGTGGAGCGTAGGTTAGTATACCAAAGTTACGCCCGAAGTCCTTGCTTCCCCAGATAGAACGTACAATGCTTGGTCTAGGTCAGGGTGAGAGCAGTGAGCGATACAAGGAAGAGAAAGAAGAAACTGACGTACAGAACTGTGAATGTAGTACCGTAGGCAGCGCCAGTTCCGATACTGGAAAAGCCACTGAGCACAGTGTGAGCACGAAAGGCCCAGGGCAACACACCTGAGTATCCGAAGGTCATCCGGAGATCTGATAAATAACTCAAGATATACGAAAACGCCTATCAAGAGAAGAGATACGCCGGACAGGAGCATAACTCTACTAATTCCATATCTCCGCGGAGGCGATGGTCCATCACCAGGTACATGAGAGGCAAGAGGAGATATGAAGTCCGCAAGAGGGCCGGAAAGAAGGCGTGACAATGTGTTGGAAAAAGAAATAAGGCGAACTTGAGTTGCAGTCACAGTCTCTGCAGGGGAGGAGAGAGACCTAATGCCGGAGATGGACTCGGGGTACAGAGAGAGCACAATAGTTCCTATATTCGATATGATCATTTCACACTGCAGATGATGGTCAAAAAAGATCGTATTGGATAGCAAACCGATCACTCACGGAACCAAGTATGAGGAGTGATACAAGAGCCAGGAGCCAGAAGTGAGGATTTTTAAGTAGATGCAAGGTAGAACTGCCTTCATTGACGGGTATGACCTGTACACCGGGTCGAGGTGTTTTGCTGGATAAAAGGGGTTGGCGCTCATCAATTGAACTTTCCTCATCATCAATTGAAGTAACATTGTCGGATATTGACGCGACAGCGCACTGAGGCGTGCATATGCGTAAGGTGAAGGCGCCGACAAGGTGAATGATTCCAGAAGCGAGGGCCAAGGAATTCAAGAACCGGGTAACATTCAGGCCTGTGTACGGGTCGGTGAAGTATCTAGATGCCAGGAGAGAAAGAAACAGTGGGGACAAGCCAAAGAGTGCCATGCTTGTCCCCGATGCAGCACCGATATGACGAGGGAAAGCTCTAGAAGCAGCAAAGAGAGAAGAAAAGAGGCTTCTGGATGTGAGACCGAGAGCCGATATTGACTGTGTTGAGACTTACGAGGAAACGGTCCCGAGTCCAGCGAGGAAGAAGCAAGCAGCGAGGATTCTAAAAGACGAGTTGGATGGCGCCGTGATAT
This sequence comes from Russula aff. compacta, assembly GCA_003313875.1. Taxonomy (NCBI): domain Eukaryota; kingdom Fungi; phylum Basidiomycota; class Agaricomycetes; order Russulales; family Russulaceae; genus Russula; species Russula aff. compacta. The sequence goes on along the minus strand of QLOT01016200.1, from coordinate 15,789 downwards.
CATCCGGCGTCTTTGAAATCTCAGCAGCAAAGAGACTAAATCCGGTAGAAAAAAGGAAGGAGGCGGCCAAGGAGCATGCCCAAGGGCCACATTCATCGATTAATTTGCCAACAAGAGCGGCGAACGGATATTGACCGATCATTCCACTGGGATGGTTCAGAAAGAAAGCATGTAATGGGTATGCGAGAACCTTACAGAAGTGCAATAGTCGTTAACTGTGGCTGTGTGAGTTTAAGGTGGAGAGCGAGGGCAGGTGAAAGAAGGGGGAAGGTGAAGATTCCACCAGCAGAGAGGCTACCGGTAAGTAATTAGAGATTCGGTAGGATAAGAGGAAGTCGGAGAACATACGCATTTGCAGCGATTGAGAGACAAGCGAAGAATAATTTAACGATTTGAAGGACGGACATGTCGGTCGAGAGAAAGAGCCGTGGTGCCGCGCCCCGTGATGAGACGCCTCCGGGTGAGCCATCGCAACACGTGACTGACGCGTTTACTGTGTCTGTCGTTCGCGTTCGCGTCGTCATCCGTTACACTTGCTACGCCATCATGCGAACCTATACCACTTCTCGTTCTTCTCGTGTGCCCCTGCGCTCATCATCTCCTTCTGATACATCCTCTCAAGCTCACCTGCGAAAGCGTCCCCTCACTGAACGTCTCGCTTTCCACAACACACCCCAACCTCTCAAACGCGCTCGTACGATCACCTCCAGTTCCACTCAAATCTCTAAGCACAAGCCAAAGCATAAGCATAAGTACAAGAGTAAAGAAGATCGCCCTCCAAAGAGTCTCACTCAACTCCATTTCACTATCGATTCCTCCATTCTACGCACATGTCCTCTCTGTGATCTTACTTATACGAAGGGCGCACCAGAGGACGAGACTTTGCATAATTCCCATTGCGCAAGGGTTCAGAGGGGTATGCAGTGGCGTCGTGATGAAGAACGGGCAAACATGGAGGTCCAGGTCACCGAGATCGCCACTGGCGTCAAACTCAAGGACGGCAAGTCGGGCAGGGTTATATCTATCAATGCCGATGCTGGAGGAAAGATAGGTTCAAAGGTATGTTTCGACGATTACGATTAAGTTCCATCTGAACAGGAACTGAACGATCGCTTCGTAAAGCTGACCACGCTTCTACAAACGATATCCTTGCACCTTTCCTCGCCTCCACTCACCCGTGATGTACTTCGCGTCTCAAAAGTCTACCTTTTCCTCCTCCCATCCAAGAAGTCACATTCCTGCGAAACTATTGCAGGCTGTGTGATTGCCACCCATATCTCTACTGCTATGGCCATCGCCTCTCCAGCCGAAATCCAAGGGTCAACTACCGAAACGCCCCCAGAAATGAGCTGCGTACCGCCTCCTACGGCTCGCCTTGTCTCTGTAGATACCAATTCCAGTCTGTTCTGCAGACCAGAACCTCTTTCTACGCCTATGGGCATCCCGCGTGTATTTGTGCCTTCTGTGTACCAAAGGCGTGGCATCGCTCTCCGCCTGCTTGATGCCGCAGCTGCAACTTTTGTACATGGTTGCCCTCTGAACCCTCACTGCGGAGAGGTTGCATTTACCCAGCCCACCTCCTCGGGCAAGGCACTGATGGAGAAGTGGGGCAGGGGTGGTGTCCGAATATATCAAGAATAGAAGTATATCATATATATCTTGCCGATGTACGATTTCCGTCTAATGGTTTGCCTTGCAATGAGATAAAGTAATTGATCAGATAAAAAGACATAAATTCTGCCTATAGACTCGAAGAGAAGCAGTCCTGTCCATAATATGAGTTTATACCCGAGATGGATCAATGTATATATGATCAGAATTTTCCAGTATCAAAAGAGTTTACATGCCCCGGTGTTTTGGCTCCATTCCTGGCAAGCGAACAGAGGCGAATAATGGCGGAACGTTTACCATTTGTTGACCTCTGATAGATACTTGATACATTGAACTCTTTTAATTTTTATGACTACGAGGGAATATTCCATCCACGATCGAAGGGGACAGATAGAAAAGTCGCATAGGTCAGAAAAGGTAGGGCCATTTCATTCCTCTTCCAGTTAAATTTATGCAGCGACAGCTATTATGGCTGGACCTCCGTTGGGAACCTTGCTGGGCGGCGGGATGAAATTCTGCGAAGAGATAAGGTCAGTTCTAATTCATCTTGCGAGCTAAATGAGGGTACTCACTCTTGCCTTGATACCTCCAGCAGCCGGGAGACGGGTATTGCCCATCAGCCGCATGTCAACCTCAGCCGCAGCTCCCCGTCCCTCACTGAGAAAAGCATCAGCGCGATCAGCCTAAGCTTGTGTAGGGCAATCGGCCGTGCTTACTGGATGCCCCAGACTATCAATGACTGGCCACGGCGACAATCGCCTGCTGCGAACACCCCGTCCACATTGGTTGAGTATTGCTTGTTGGGCGTTTTGATGTTCGAGCGTGCGTCTTGGGTCACTCCAAGCGCCTCAAGCGCCTCTGGCTGTGGCCCCAAGAAACCAAGAGCAAGGAACACAAGCTGTGCTGGGTAATACTTCTCTGAGCCAGGCACGTCTTCCGGTTTCCAGCGGCCGCCGCTGTCCTTCGTCCACTCGACACGAACTATATGTAATACTGGCTGAGTGACCCGAGGGAGAATCCAACGCGACCGCTTACCTGTTTTGAGGCCTTGCAATTTACCCTCTTCATCAACGACGAACTCTTTCGTCGAAATACCGTACTCGCGAGGGTCTGTGGGTGGGCTGCGTCAGCAAGGATCGAGAGCGCCTTCCAAGATAACACCCACCAGTACCGAAGTGTGCCGCGACTTCTGTGTGCCCGTAATCTGTGCGGAAAATACTAGATAGGGCTTAGCTTCATGGTGGCTGAAAACAACGACACCCGGACACACCGAGGCCATTGGGGCCAGGGGTTGTCACGGCCACGCGACGCGGGCGGTTGTGGGAGCAACTCGAAGTTGGTCACTGACTTCGCGCCATGCCGCATGGCCGTGCCTATACAGTCATTCCCCGTGTCACCACCCCCGATGACGATAACATCCTTGCCCTTTGCGTTTATGTACTTGCCGTCTTGCAGATTCGAATCCAGAAGTGATGTGGTGTTCAGCTAATCATAGCAAGATAATCTCGGTCAACGCCGCGACACTGGGCGAGGCCCATCAGCAGAGCGGAGTATAGCTTACTTGGAGATAGTCCATTGCAAAGTGGATGCCATCAGCATCACGGCCTTTTATTTTCAAATCGCGAGGCCAGGTTGCGCCAGTACATAAAACCACCGCTTCGTTGTTGGCCCGGATGTCACGTATATCCGTGTCCACTCCAACGTGTGCGTTCGGCACAAATACCTGCAAGACGGAGGCTTTAGTGTGCCCTGACACATGGAGTGCACGAGTCCTACCACGCCCTCTGCAGCCATCAAATCTACACGGCGTTGCACGATAGACTTGTCGAGCTTCATGCTAGACGTGGGAGATTTTTAGCATCTAACCCCTCTTTTGATAAGACTGTCGCGTACTTAGGAATTCCGTACATGAGGAGGCCACCCATGCGATCATTACGATCATAAACTGTGACCTTGTGCCCTGCTTTGTTCAACTGGTCCGCACATGCAAGCCCAGCTGGACCAGAACCGATAATAGCGACCCGTTTTCCCGTGCTGAATGTCGGCGGATTTGGAACTATCCAGCCCATTTCAAAGCCCTGCGCAAATGAATAAGGAATGAGGGTCACGCGTAGAAGATAGAATGACTAGTAACCTTGTCGATGATTGCACATTCGATGGACTTGATGCCGACGGGTTGTTCGTTGATTCCCAACACACAAGCACCCTCGCACGGAGCAGGACAGACCCTACCTGTGAACTCAGGGAAGTTATTGGTCAGTAACAGGCGATTCAACGCGTCCTGCCATTGTCCCTTGAAAACGAGATCATTCCATTTCGGAATGATATTTGAGATCGGACAGCCCGTGTCTGACTGGCAAAAGGGAACACCACAGTCCATGCAACGCGCAGTCTGATACTTCAATTCGCTTTCGGTTAAACGAGTCGAGATCTCTTTCCAGTCTTTCGTGCGCTTTCGTGGGATCCTGTACGCCTCTCCTAGGCGTGTGTACTTCATGAATCCTCGCATCTTATCCAACTTGTGCAAGCGTTGTTTCGTTGAGGCTTCATCAGCCATCGAATCTTCAACATCGATGACAGATGGTTCATGGCGTTTGATGTGAACCTGCGGAGCTTGTGGCTCTTTCGGGGTGAGGATATCCTCAAGACCTTCTGAAGCGAGATCGACTTGGCTCGCGGTTCGTGACGGCACAAGATCGACAACGCTCTGACGCAGCTTCTCTTCTTTGGCCTTCGCTGCTTGCTCCTCTAATATTCGCTTGTAGTCGAAGGGCATTACGCGAACGAAGGAGGGTAGCAGGTGGTGGAAGTTACGTAGAACATGATCGGCGACTTCGGAACGTGTATAATGACGATGTTCCTCGATGAGGCTTCGAAGTTCAGCGATTTCGCGTGGTTCAGTCACCGTATCGAGCCCGACCATTTCCAGGTTGACCTTCGACGCGAATGTGTGAGCAGTATCCAACACATATGCAATGCCGCCGCTCATTCCTGCGGCAAAGTTGCGTCCTGTGGTGCCGAGAACGACGACCCTCCCACCGGTCATGTACTCACATCCGTGATCGCCTGTACCCTCGACGACGGCGTTGGCTCCAGAATTCCGAACAGCGAACCGCTCAGCGGCAATACCACGGATGAATGCTTCACCTGAAGTGGCGCCATAGAGGCAGACGTTGCCAATGATAATGTTCTCTTCCGCCTTGAACTGGGAATTGCGCGGAGGATAAACGATAAGTCGGCCGCCTGAAAGGCCCTTGCCAACGTAATCATTGGCATCTCCTTCGAGTTCAATTGTTATGCCCGAGGCAAGGAATGCCCCACAAGATTGCCCTGCTGATCCTTTCATGTTGATATGAATGGTATCTTTTGGGAGTCCCTCTTCTCCGTATTGCTTGGACACCCGATAGGAAAGAGTGGTTCCGAGAGCACGATCAGTGTTAACCACGGCGCATTCAATGCGAACGGGAAGTCCCTTTGTGAGGGCGGGTTCTGACTCATCAATGAACTTGTTGTCGAGGCGAATATAGAGTTTGTGGTCTTGCTGCCGCACGCGGTAAGTCGCAGCTCCTGGACGCATCGTCCATGCAGGTTTCAAGATCTCCGACAGATCGAGGTGCTGTGTTTTCGGAGTACGGAGGCTCTCATTGACTTTGAGCACATCAGACCGCCCGACCATCTCATTAATAGTCCGGAAGCCAAGCTTTGCCATGTACCCGCGGAGGTCTTCGGCGAGGTAATAGAAGAAATTGATGACATGCTCTGGCTGGCCGGCAAACTTTGCGCGCAGCTGTGGGTCCTGTGTGGCAATGCCAACTGGGCAGGTATTGACTGCGTTCCCATGGGTGTTAGAACCTATAACCACAAATGGAAGACGGAGCACCAAACTTACGGTGACATTTCCTCATCATGATACATCCCATGGCGATCAACGGCGCAGTTGCGAATCCCCATTCTTCAGCTCCAAGAAGACACGCGATGGCGATGTCACGGCCCGTTCGTATCTGCCCATCGGTTTGCACGGTCACACGACCCCGAAGGTCGTTTAAGACGAGTGTTTGATGGGTTTCCGACAGACCAAGTTCCCAAGGAAGTCCTGCGTTTTTTATGCCCGTCCAACGCGATGCACCAGTTCCTCCGTCATGTCCCGAAATGAGGATGTGATCGGCCTTTGCTTTTGCAACACCGCTTGCGACAATGCCCACACCGACTTCGGAAACCAGCTTCACGGACACACGACCGCGTGGGTTGGAACATTTCAGGTCATAGATGAGCTGCTTGAGATCCTCAATGGAGTAGATATCGTGGTGAGGTGGAGGGGAGATGAGGCCGACCCCAGCGGTGGAGTGACGCGTTCGGGCAATGGAAGTGGATACTTTGTGACCCGGAAGTTCACCACCCTCGCCGGGTTTCGCGCCTTGCGCCATTTTAATTTGTAGTTCATCGGCATCCGCGAGATAGTTTGAGGTGACTCCGAAACGGCCAGACGCCACTTGCTTGATGGCAGAGCGCATGGTATCTCCGTTACTTAGTCTTTGTGATCGTTCAGCATCCTCTCCGCCCTCCCCGGTATTCGACTTGCCGCGAAGTCGATTCATGGCAATTGCGAGAGTGGAGTGAGCCTCCATGGAGATCGAGCCATAAGACATGGCCCCGGTGACGAAACGGCGAACGATTTCGTTCCAAGGCTCCACCTGCTCAATAGGAATGGGCGTCGCGTCTTCATAGCAAAACTCGAGCAGGCCGCGAAGATGGATGCTCTTGGCTTGGTTGTCGGCATTCCGCGCATAAGCATCGTACGCTTTCCGATTCTTCTCGTGGACGGCGTCTTGAAGATTGGCGATGCCTTCTGGGTCGTTGATGTGCGGCTCCCCACCATCGCGCCAGTGATACTCGCCGGATTCCGGCATCCCATGAGCGATATAGGTCTCGCGAGACGGCCAGCCACGCTCGTGCAGCTCGAAGGCATCCATAGCAAGGAGATCAAATGTCGCTCCCTGAACGCGGCTGGCCGTGCCGACAAAGCACCGATCGATTACTTCCTTGTGCAGCCCTAGCGCTTCGAATATCTGAGCCCCCTTGTACGATTGCAGAGTAGAGATGCCCATCTTCGACATGACCTTGAGGATACCGTTGTCCAGTGAAGACCGGTACTTCTCCATGAGCTCGCTCACGGTCATGTCGTTCTTCACCCTGTCCATTAGAGAGAAGTCAGGGACCTGCTGGTTCGAGCGCAGACTTTAGGAATTCTATCTCACAGCTCTTCGCGTGCAACCTTGTGTATGACTTCCATCGTAAGCCATGGGCAAATTGCATCTGCGCCGTATCCGACAAGGACACAGATGTGATGGACCTCCCTAGCCTCCGCCGTCTCCACCATAAGAGCAATCTTTGCTCGCTTCTTCTGCAGGACAAGGTGGTGATGCACTCCTCCACAAGCTACGAGAGTGGAGAGGGGTACGCGAGTAGGGGAGGTCGCTCGATCCGAAAGAATGATAGCCTTCATCCCATCTTCGATAGCTTGTGTAGCTTCACTACACACACGATCCAGCGCTTTCTTGTAGCCGGGAAGACCCTCGTCCTTTGGGAAAGTAAGGTCGATAGTACGGGATGGCCAGTCGGCATACGCGGCCTTGAGATTCTTCATAGCATTCATCTCTTCAATCGAAAGTACTGGAGATGGTAGAAGGATACGATGACACTGTTCTGGCCTCATTTCCAGGAGATTTCCCTCGGGTCCGACGTAAGTCTCTAAAGACATGACGATACTCTCTCGGATCGGATCGATGGGAGGGTTAGTGACTTGTGCAAACAGCTGACGGAAGTAATCATAGATGACACGAGGTTGAGTTGCCATGGCCGCGAGAGGTGTGTCATTTCCCATCGAGCCCAACGCCTCCTTTCCGGTGGTGATCATGGGAAGCATTAAAAGGTTGAGTTGTTCCACAGTAAAGCCGAATGCCACGAGCCGGGCGTCGGTACTCAGCGGTGCATCATCAACGCTCACATCAACCGACTGGGTGCGCGTGACACGTTTGACGATGGTCGGAACCCGAAGCACATTATGCTCAATCCACGAAGCAAAGTTCTGCTTTTTCGCAGTGTTCCTCTTCAGCTCCTTGTCATCGACAATGCGGCCTTCAACGGTGTCGACTAGGAGCATCCTCCCCGGCTTCAAGCGACCCTTCGAAACGACCTTTTCCGGGGGAACGAACAAAGCCCCGACTTCGGAAGCGCAGATTATGATGTCCTCGTTCGTGACGACAGATCGGCATGGGCGCAGGCCATTACGGTCCAAGTTGGCACCACAGTAGCGACCATCTGAGAAGGCAAAGAGCGCGGGACCATCCCACGGTTCTTGAACGCAAGCCGCCCAATTGTAAAATGCACGCTTCTCTGGTTCCATGTTGTCGTTGCCTTGCCAAGCTTCGGGGACGAGTACCATCACGGCCTCGGGAAGAGTGAGGACCCCATTAACTACAAGCAACTCCAAAACGTTATCGAAAGCCGCGGAGTCTGAACCACGCCCTTCGATGATGGGATACAAAAGATCAAGCTGATCTCCAAAAAGAGTGGAGTGTATAACGCCTTCCCGGGCGCGCATCCAGTTCCTATTGCCGCGGACCGTGTTGATCTCACCTGCAAGTCAACGAGTCAACCCCAGGCCTTTTCCCAAGCCAACGACCAACTCGGCTTACCATTGTGAGCTGCCCATCTCATGGGTTGGGCACGATCCCAGCTAGGGAATGTGTTTGTCGAGAATCGGGAATGCACCAAGGAGAAGTGGGAACGATACATATAGTGGTTGAGGTCATGGTAGTAATTGTACACTTGAGGAGGCGACAGCTGTCCCTTGTAGACGATGTTCTTGGACGACAACGAGCAGACGTAAAAGCCATTTGCGAGCGTACTTTATGCGGGACAAGTCCGATATATTGAGCTCAGGGCGTTGCACAGAGGAGATAAGAAACCACAAACATGCTATGCGTCGCGCATTTCCGGAGGACGTAGAGTTGCCTCTCGAAGTGTTTCTCGTCAAAATGCCCGCCTTGGCAGACAGTGCCGTCTCCATAGTGGGATTGGAGTACAACAAAAGGTTGACGAATAATGGGCTCGGTGCTGCTGGCGGCGGGACCGAGAATGGTACCATCAGTAGGCACCTCACGCCAGCCAAGGACTCTGAGGCCAAGGCCATTGGCGATCCCGGAAAAGACAGACTGATGCTTGTGCAACAACTCTGGGTCGTTGGGTTTGAAAAAGACGTTGCCGACGGCGTACTCTCCAGGCTCTGGTAAGCCGGAGCCGAGGTCTCTCTCTGCTTCACGCTTAAAGAACGCATGAGGGATACCGGTCATCACACCGGCGCCATCACCGTCGCGGCTATCAGCACCCGTGGCGCCCCGATGGGTCATAGCACAAAGCAACTGCCGGGCATCTGAGACAATCTTGTGGGATTGTTCACCTTTGATATGGCAAATAAAACCGACACCACAGGAATCTTTTTCGAGCTCATTCATATAAAGACCCTGGCTGGCGGGCATGGCACCCGCCCAGGAGGAGGGATCGCGTAGTACGGCATGAAAGCTGTCGATAGAAGACTGGGAGGCGACATCCTCGACAAGAGGGATGGAGGGATCAGGAAGGATGTCGAGGAGGGGAGTATGGGACATAGAAGAGCTGTAACCTCTCTCAACGCTGGTGGCAACGACGAAAGGGGGGGCCCTTGCAGGTAAAAATTCTTTTACTACCGACAATCAGTATTTGACGCGTCCTCGGAGCGGAGACGGGAAGTGGGGTCCACCGTTATCTTCATCCGCCCCTGCCGAATCAATCGGCCGAATGGCCCCTGAACCAATCAACGTTCGTTCCATTCAAATCTTTCCATCCCAGCGGCCCTTATCTCATATCCTCAAAAAGATCTAGTCTGGTCACACGCTCCATTCGACTCATATGCTCCTTTGGCCAGCCAGTGGGGAGCTGTACTCACACTAGTTTACGCCACGGTCAGAAGTGTACGAGATGGTTTACGTTGTTTGCACCCGCTCCTCTCCCACTTGTCCTTAACCGGCGCCGTCGTGCAGGGCACAGCAGACAGCAGCTAATGGGATTTGCGTCTTTCAGAGACCAGACGAACATCCTCGGAGAACACACAAAACGAACCTTTGTGATGCCCATTGTATTGCCTAACAGTTTCTCCGGAGGACATCTCCCACAGGCGTGCTGTATGGTCAGAAGATGCTTGTGGCGCATCAGAAGGAGAGATAGAGATAATAACGACTGCCCAGGGGCCCGCCTCACCAGTCACAAGGTATGCCGAGTCGGCACTAAATGCACAATCCCATACCCAACGTTGGTGCCCTTGCAAGACCTTCTCAAGTTTGAACTCATAGTTGGAAGAGATCGACCAAATCTTCACTGTTGTATCTGCCGAGCAAGTAGCGAGGTATCTGCCCTTTATCTCAGATCGACAGTAGCGAAGAACCCAAGAAGATTCCGCACTTGACATCAGGGCTGAGAAGACAGCGTGTAAGATACTTGGTGTGGGCCTGAAATTTTGTAACGGCCTGGAAGCGGGGTAAACCTAGGGCTTCTTCGTTGATCTTCCAAACGTAGCATTTTCCCTGGAAAAATCGGTCAATCATACCAACTCGGGTCAGGGCAATCTCGCGTGTTTGCAACCTTGTTGTTACCAGCGACTAAACATGATCCATCTGATGCCAGCGTAACAGATCGTATCGGGACATCTCCGGCAGGTGTCTTTGTATGCGTTCAAATTAGACGATACACTGGGGCACGAACGAGAATGCATACTAGTTCATGTGTGCAAATGTTCTCAGACAAATCCCATTGCTTGATTCGGCCTGCTTGGTCGCACGATATGAGCTCCCCTTGGTTTGGGTGAACACAAACATCATTGACTGTGTAAATGGGCAGCTCGAGTCACGATCATGACAATGAGTATAAGACGTAATAGCGACCTGGGGCCTCGTTGTTGTAATTGCGATGTAAGTGTGTATTCCTGCGGGGGAGTTTATCGTAACGCACGGCGGTGCATAGGCGACGGACTCACCGGAGATCCCATATCTTTATGGTCCCATCTTCACTTCCCGTTACCAACCACTTTCCCTGACTATGAAAAGAGACCGAAGTGACATTAGAGGTGTGGCCTTCAAAGGTGGTGACCTGTATTCATCGCTTGAGAAGAGAGTGAAAACAATCGAAGATCCAATTACGGGAGCGGATGAGGAACTGGCTATCTCGTATATGTTAACTTTTTTATGAATTGCGGCAGCTAACAGACGTTTGCTGCAGGGGGGGGGATCGGATCAGGGACCGGATGGAGACCGGGATACACGCGGACGCACTCGGGAGAGATTGCGAGACGATTGACTTGCTGTGGTGTGAATGTCGTGAGTGTCTGGGCGTGGATAGGAGTATATGCCTCACTCCTGACTCTCCCGAACGAGAAATGGTTCGAGAGCAGATGCCACTCCAGGCTTCCCAAAAGCGTATTTCATGGTCGTAAGAACCAGTGACGAGGATGACAGACATGTCATGTCGGGCAGGAGCAGAGGCCACGGGTTGGCTGGGCATGGCGGGGAATGCTTGGCAGATAGGGGGGGGGTGGTGCGAGGATACCGCTGGTGGTGGCAGGTGTGCCACGTATGGAAATGGAACAAGCTCTGCCTCGCGAGTTATTGCAGCCTCGATCAAGGATTCGAGGGTTGGTGCGGCAAGGAAGAGGCAAAGGTTGTTTGACAGAGTTGACCGTAAATGGAATACCACCGACCGTATACTGAGGCTTAGGGCGTCGTGCGCAGACTTTGCCTCTTATGCCGTTTTGCGATCATATCATGCTCCGCCCTTGATGCGCGACCACAGTATGAGAACTCCACCCACGCTCCGACCACGCGCTGGACTTCGACGCCCCTCAGCATACAGCTTCTTGCCGAGAAAGTATGCAGTGTTTCCACTCTTGCTCGACGCCATCCAATGGCAGTTTTCGACCCCAAGTCTCGCCCCCCGTACATTATCCCCGACCGAACCTGCTTCGTACGGTCGCGCGTGGTTTCTTTTGTCGGTTCGCGCGTTAAGATTACGTGTAACGTCCATGCTTCTTTTTTTCCTTCTCAGAAATCCCTCGGTCGGTATGGCCCCGAACCCTCGTCGTTTTCGGCAATGGGACTTCATTTCACTGCACCATGCAGTATTACATTAGCCCTCGTTCCACAGTCCACGCTTCGAAGGGCCTCGACCTTGGTGTAACCGGATCCGACATTTCGCCCTCCTGCCGTGCCATGGAAATCCTCACGTATTCTAATGATCTTGGTTTGCAATAAACGGCTGTCGACTGTTTCTCCTTGACACAACCCCTCACCTAAATGTGATGAAATCGTGCCGGTCCTTCTCCATTGATCAGGCGCGAGGTCCCTTCATTCACGCGTTCTTCTCACCTTGACTCAACCAGCCTCCGAATACAGAGGCGTGCTACTCTGTGTGGGAGGAGTGACATTCGATCATAAGTCACTTCTTTGAGCGACTCCGTTCTTTATAAAAAGAGGCTCAGAGCTGGGCTGGTCTTTAGGCCTTGGAGCCAACCTCCTCACACAACTCTTTTCTTCCTTCTGTTTCGGCTATGAACCCACCACTTCAGGCGAGATTGGATTTTTCTCCTTGACGCGCTGCATGGCCCTGACAGGGGGTGATATAGATTGGCAGCCGAGTCAGGTGGTGGGATATCCAGGGGCGGGTCAAGCATGGGATAGTAAGAGCAATCAATGTCATGAGCGACGTAGGTTGTTGGACAGACACACTCTGAACCCATGTTCACATGAGATCAGACCTCTCAGGTAGTTGTGATTCAAGTGGAGGATGGACAACCACCTTCAGTACAGCTTCCGTAGGTGAAACCATAACGTGTATCTCTGGCCATATATGAACTTAAAAGTTTACAATCCCAGAATTGATCACGTACAGCTGGCGGGATAGCAGTTATGAAGCCACACTGTTCCATTCGACGATAAAGCGAAGACAGCGTGGAATTTCCTCCCTTAGTTGATTGTAGCTATTAGATGGACAAAGCAGTATGTATCGTATTTGCACCGCGGACAGGTTTCCGGACAGTACTCACATAGAATCGCATCAAATAATTTATGTCACGATTTTATAGACTTGATTGTAACATGGGAGAAATCCTGCTATAATTCTAGTTTCCGTTCGAATTTGAATGATGCACGGTGGCGCCGAGAAGTGCAAGTGTGACGTCAAGGAGCGAAGCCATGGACTGCTGACTGGATATTTTGAAAAGAGTTCCGTACGGGGGCCCTTAAAGAGCAATCCGATTCCCCATGAGTTAGATGAGTTGCCAAGGGGCAAGTCTAGAATTTTACTCAACAAAGACATGGCAGAATTGGGGTTGGTCTCGTCCCTACGATGGCCGACACGGGGGATATACGGCGCGAATCGTGTGACCACAAACAACGTCTGGCACAACGCCAACGCGGTACAGCCACGATTCCCCCATTCCAGCATTGAAACTCGGAATTCGGAAGAGGCAGCGACATAATACGGTAGTTGAGCTCGGGTGCAAACTCATTTTATTACAAGAGCTTCGCTATAATAACCCACGAGGTGGGAGAGGGGACACGCACTGTGGGATTGTTGTGAGATAAAATGGATATGGGTGAGCGCTGAGGGCAGAACGACAAGAGAGTGGCCAAGAAAGGTGGCTGAGGGATCTAGCCCACGGCATGACGGAACAGCCGGAAACACGTAACGATTGACATTGGGCAGCGTGTATGTGGATGATGTGCGTGTTAATCTTGAGATACGGGGCGGAGGGATTTTCTGTTATACTGTAAAATTGGGTTGTCGGATCTAGATTGACAAATCGCTTCGATTTTCGTTCGATCCGATCCAGTCCGCCCGCGAGTCAGTCGTGGTTGCCTGGAAGTTGCTGCGTTTGGATGCCGATAATAATTTTTTTTATTTCGGATCGAAAGTGGAGAAGTGCAGAGTTGCGTTTGAGGTGCGATGATGATCCACTACCTGGTGTTCGTGGTAGTCGACCTGTCAATATCTGCCTTGTTCGCCGCGATCTCCGTCCTCCTCGCCTCCTTCCAAGTCACGTCTTCGATTCTCTTCGAGTTCGTCTCTGACTTGTATGGCATCCGCCCTCGCGCATCCTTTCCAACCGAAAAATGCGCCATTTTAATCCTGGGGGCTCAGGAAGGTCCGTCTCTTGCTCCTTTCTGCCCAAAATGAATCGTCGATGCCTTCCAGGTGTGGGAAGAAACGCGGCGCTTTCGTTCTCGGAGTTGGGCTACACCGTCTTTGCTTTGTGTCCCAATCGACAAGAAGAGTCTGGACACTCTCTGCCTTCTGCCAGGTCAAGGGACGTTTCTTCGGTGAGTCCTCTTCTTTCCCTTGGCACCCGCTTATCTCTCTCACCGCTCACCCCAAAGCTTCTATACATCTGGCATAACAGGAAAGAGAGGTCTCGATCGATTCCATGGGGTCTGGTGGCGCCGATGCAACTCAATTTGTGGTCTCGATCTCAACGCGAAGCAGTACACGAGACCGTCCGCGCGCACTGCAATACTTACGACCTTCATCTCGTAGCATTGGTGATCTCCCACGACTCCAAACCGCTGCCCGGCACGAGTCTTCCATTCCTCAATCCCCGAGATGCGACGGAGCGCACCGACATCTCTTCTCAGACTCACATCGATCAAGACGCGTGGACAATCAGCGTTCTTGACCAAGTCGTAGAACCAGTACTCATGGCTTGTGACTACAAGACCCTGCTCGCAGAAGCGTCCGGGCGTGTCATCGTTCTATCTGACTTTGCCGAGGGTCAGTGTAGTGCTCTCATTCTCCCACCCAATGCTTGATGCATCTCGGACAGGCTCTCCCCTTGCATTTTTGTCCCTCATCACTCGTACAGCTGCATCTAAAACCTTGGCCGAGATACTAGAGGCTCAAGGCATTCGCGTCTCTTCGATTTATTTTGGCCCATTGTCTCAGCATTCCAGGAAACTGTCGCCAACGAGCCACAGTATCAACAGGTACGTGGAAACTCCCTTGACTCACTTGTCCCATCACAAGTGAGCCGTATCCGCGACAGCAGGTGTTTCTCACGATCCTTCGGTACTTCCGCTGGACTGCAGCTCTCTGAAATCTCTCTGATGATATACCGAAAGATTGGCAGGGATCATTTGATGCATTGACACAGAAAATATCCCAGCAACTTATGGTGCAGGAAGATCTTCTGCTCTCCGTCCTACGCCGCGTTGTGCAATCACGGTGTGTGTTCCTCGATGGTGATTCCATACCTAGCCATTATTTCATCTCCCAGGCACCCAAAGTTCACCTATACTATCGGTGTATATCCCCTTTTACGACTCGCACTTGGGTCAGTGCCCGTCAGCGCAAGAATGGTCTTGAAGAGTCTCATGCGTTGGACAAAGTCATTAGGAAAAGTAGCATAAGGTTCAGTCTTCGTGTGTGTGTGTTTTATCTTGTCGGATGAGGTGCGTCCTTTCGCAACGTAGTGGGTAGACAATCCTTTGGAGAGAGGAATCGTAAGCCACCAGTCCCGTCAAATAAATAAAACCAAAGTTGGACGCGTACCCTGATCATGATGCTCACGCGCTGACCGTGAGACATTCCCTTCCCCAATTTTGGATTGTCCTGCAGTATCGAGTGCTTGTAGTTGTAGCGAACAGAGTTCCTGCGATTCTCAAGCAACGAGACCACCGAGCAGATACTTTGCCTCACTTTTGAATGTATACGCTACCAGATGACAGTGACACGTCGAAAGTGGACTGCGGAATCCCGTCGATATCATCTTGCACAGATTCCATTCGCAGAGTCCTCTCAGAACCTAGGCTAACGCCCAATATCCAACACCCGCTTGCGCCAATGTTGTCAACGTGTGGACGAATCTCCCCGTTGGAGGCCAGGTGCAGTAAATGTGTTTGTGTATTGCCCGTACTAGGGTAGAGTGTCTCAAGACGGCCAAGGGCTGATTTCAAAACAGGGTCCTCCCCCTCATCCCAGGTGGACACGCGCATTTCTCGGAAGTGTCGAATGACACCATCATAATGACCCTGCCGTCGGAGGTGAGGCAAGCCCCCCACAGTCGACCGCAGTCGCCAGGGACGAACCAGAGACGGACCT
>QLOT01016181.1:0-15815 GCA_003313875.1 Russula aff. compacta | reverse complement strand
AACAGATAATCGAGCAGGTCGCAACCTTAGTCTTTGTGTTTTTTTTTTGTAATCAGTAAATTCTTTCCGTTTGACCTGAACCTGTGGAGTGGTGCCAGTGAAAAACGCCATGCAGCTCAGGTAATCATAAAAAATCATAAAAACTGACAACCTGACCAATCACTTGACCCACATGAGGCCAGGCAAAAAGGTAGTGACGAGAGTGGGATTCGAACCCACGCCCCCGAAGAGACCAGATCCTTAGTCTGGCGCCTTAGACCGCTCGGCCATCTCGCCGTACATTGTTTTTGGTTCTAAGGAAGCTATGGATGTAATATTATGCTTGTTGTGTCGGGGATCCACTCAGGTGCTATTTACGGGTACGGGCTGATACACTGTTCCGACGGGTCTTGTTAAGAACCGCTCTCAAGGGGATTCCCAAGTACGTGGGCACCCTGGTATTTAAATAGTGGAGTGGGGTGGTGGTGGTCGAACGTGCGTGTCAGCGCGCTTGCGGTGGTTGCACGCGTTGAGGCACCTCTTGTTCAGTCACTTAACTTGGTTGGCACTCCCGGTTTCCCTGCCCACACGCTCCCTCCACGCTCCCTCTTTCTCCGTCCCTTTCCCCGTCGTTTTTTGCACACCCTTTACCCTTGCATGTCCCCATAGCCCTCACCTTCGGCCGTCTCAACCATGGATTATCCCACCCAGCGTCCACCTCGCGCACCTAGACCATCCTATTCCCAGTACTCTCAACCTCTGTCTCCAAGTTCTCCCTCTTCCTACGTCGATCAGCCCCCCTCCCCTTATAACCCATACGATTCCTCTTCCCCACAACTTCAAGACTCCGGTCCCAGCTCTAACAATGTCTCTTTTCAGAGTATCGAAAAAGGAGACCGGCGAGCCCCACTCGATCAGCCTGGCAGAGTACGACAACACTCTGCTTACCAGAACATCTTGTCACAAACTAGTCCTGACCCTGAGTCTGGTTTCACAATGGCGGATGCTGAACTCGTAGGCAGAAAGAAGAGCCTAATCCGACCCGATCGAGAAAAAATCGAACCCGGTCATCGACATTGGCACTACCGCACTCACGCCGCAAGGCTCGAAGATACCAACGTCAATCTCGTGCAACCGTCTAGTGTGTTTCTATATATCTCCACTTCTATTTATCCTGAACATTCCCTCTCTCAGCTACCGGCAACGCTCCTCTCCGCCGTGGTCGGTCTCTCCTGGGTCGCGAAGAAGATGTTCACGAATCTGGTCTCGCATTGTTCAAGCATGGCACTGTCCGGAGGAAGCGTCAATCCCCGGCTGGTGCTGACGAAGCGCCTGAGCGCCGTCGAGGCTGCTTAGGGAGTATTCCCGGGCCTCATGATGGTTGGGTGACCTATTGTTACCTCCTTACAATCTCTGTGCCTCCATTCTTACTGCGATCTTGCGGTGAGTGTATTGTATTACCATCATTGACAACCCAAGCTCATTTACGTCAGGCATCCGCAGCCCCGAGCAGCAGCGCGCCTGGAGAGAAAAAATGGGTTTGATCAGCATGATCGTGGTTCTCATGGCCGGCGTCGGTTTTTTGACTTTTGGTTTCACCGAAGTCGTTTGCGGAAAGCCTCCCAATCGATTCCATGGCGGCTTTATCGATACAGGTTCCGTCATTATCCATGGCTATGACTATGACTTTTCCCACTTCGCCCATCCCAAAATTGGATCCTTTGACGGCCACAGCAATCCTCTCTTCGAAGGAAACTGGAATGCTGCTGGCAATGACATCTCGTTCTTGTTTCAGAACACCAACGGACCTTGCCAGGGATTCATTACCAAGGCGTCAAACTCGAGTATCACTGGGAAGAATAATCAGTTGGACTGGTATTTCCCGTGCAACATTTACAACCAACATGGTACATCTGGGGTCAATCTTACGGGTTATGTGAGCAACACAAATTGCCATATCAATTCCCAGGCACGGTCAGAGTTAGCAAAGTTGAGTCCCCAGGGGCAAGTTTACTATTCGTGGGATGATGTCAAGAGTACCAGCCGGAACCTTGGTGTTTACCAGTCGTGAGTGGGGCCAAGTTTTTCACTACCCACCTTTATTAACTGTGGCTGGTAGCACTGTCTTGGATTTCAGCCTCCTTAAATGGCTTAGTAAAGGAGAAGTCAATTATCCGGCGATTTTCGACCGGTTTGCAAATCCAGATGGGACATTCAACGGCAAAGACATTTCCATGTTCATAGAACGCACAAAGCAACAGACACTTGGTCACTGCCTACAGAATATTATCGCCGTTGGTTTCATCGACACGAATAGCATCGGTTGTGTTGCCTCGGACATTGTCCTCTACATTTCGCTCATTTTCATTGTCGGCGTTGTCGCTATTCGCTTCGTCATGGCCGTAATGTTCTCCTGGTTTTTCGCAAACAAACTCGGTGTGTCCAAGCACGAAACTTACGAACAACGTATGCAACGGATGGCCGCGATCGAGAATTGGACCAATGACATCTACCAGCCCGCTCCGAGCCAGTATCGGCCCAATGTCCCGAAGAATGGTTACACTTCCCATAAGAAGGAGAAGAAAGGCCACTTTCTGCCCCGTCAGTCGCGCTTTACCCCATCAGACAGTGTCATAAAAGGCGTCGGCGCCCGGCCAACCACCGCATATGGTGCGGTTGAAGCTGTTTCTTACAAGCGTGGTACGATGAGCATTTACGGTTCCCCCTCAGTTTCAGGGAAGAGTGGCAAGCCAGGTTCTCAACAAGATGTTCTCTATCATGAATCACGAAGCTCCACATCCCTTCATGATGCCCGCGGGTTCGTGGATGTTGCATGTCCTTTCCCCCTGAACAACGTTGTTCCCCAACCCGCCCCAGATTATCAACCATCTGGGTTCCCTCTTGCGCACGCGATCTGTCTCGTAACCGCGTATTCCGAGTCTGTGGAGGGGCTACGCACCACGCTCGATTCGCTTGCCACTACCGACTACCCGAACAGTCACAAGCTTATCTTGGTCATCGCGGATGGCATGGTCAAAGGTACTGGCAATGACAAGACGACTCCGGAAATTTGTTTGTCCATGATGAAAGAATTCGTAATCGAACCAGAAGACGTTGAAGCGCATTCCTACGTCGCCATCGCGGATGGTCACAAACGGCATAATATGGCAAAGGTCTTCGCCGGTTTCTACGACTACGACAATGCTACTGTCGAGATGTCCAAGCAGCAGCGTGTGCCAATGGTGTTGGTTGCAAAAACAGGTAACCCACTTGAAGCATCGGATTCTAAGCCTGGAAACCGTGGCAAGCGCGACTCACAAATCGTCCTCATGGCCTTCCTTCAAAAAGTCATGTTCGATGAACGTATGACCACGTTTGAGTACGAGTTCTTCAATTCACTTTGGCGGGTGACGGGCGTGAGCCCCGATCGCTATGAACTGGTGCTTTGCGTGGATGCCGATACGAAAGTCTTCCCCGACTCGCTTACGCGGATGGCATCGTGCATGGTTCAAGACGAGGATATCATGGGACTTTGTGGCGAAACCAAGATCGCTAACAAGGGAGAAACTTGGGTTACCATGATTCAAGGTGAGTCTATCTTCTCCTCTTCAAGGTCACCTTCCTTAGTCCCGTTCTCTAGTCTTCGAGTACTACATTTCGCATCACATGACCAAGGCATTCGAGTCAATGTTCGGTGGTGTAACATGCTTGCCAGGGTGTTTCAGTATGTACCGCATCAAAGCACCCAAAGGTGCTTCTGGGTACTGGGTCCCCATTCTTGCCAACCCGGACATTGTCGAGCATTATTCAGAGAACGTGGTTGATACCTTGCACAAGAAGAACTTGTTACTTCTCGGAGAAGATCGATACCTAACAACACTCATGTTAAAGACCTTCCCGAAGCGCAAAAACCTTTTCTTACCTTCTGCTGTCTGCAAGACCATCGTGCCAGATACCTTTAGGATCCTTCTCTCTCAGCGTCGTCGTTGGATCAACTCAACAGTACACAACCTCGCTGAGCTAGTGTTTGTTCGTGATCTCTGTGGCACATTCTGCTTCTCAATGCAGTTTGTTGTCGGTATGGAACTTGCCGGCACGCTCGTCCTCCCCGCCGCCATATCCTTTACCCTGTACCTCATCATAAGTTCCGCCATCCCTGGACGTCCGAATGCCACGATCCCTCTAGTACTTTTGGCTGTTATACTGGGTCTGCCTGGATTACTTATCGTTATCACCACCCGCAAGATTGCTTATGTCGGATGGATGATAGTCTACCTATTCTCGCTTCCAATTTGGAACGGTATACTTCCTGCGTATGCATACTGGCATTTCGACGACTTTTCATGGGGTCAAACACGCCAGGTCTCCGGGGACAAAGGTGGTCATCATGGTGATAAGGAAGGCGAGTTTGACTCGACGAACATCGTAATGAAGCGTTGGGCAGAATTTGAACGTGAGAGACGATGGAAGAGTGGTGCCCAGTCAAGGGATTCGGCCTACTACGAGCGTAAAACCAATTCCCCGAGGCGGTAAGCGCTTGGATTTTAGTTTCTGCCTTGAATCTCATCATAGGCGCAGGTACTCTACCGTGTCATATACCGACACTGGTGCCACTCCCTCACAAGGCTTCGATGCCAGCACGATGGACTCTTTCGCAAATGGAAGTGGTGGTTCTCGTCCGCGCTATGACAGTAATCAGTTGCTTACGCTTCCCGCTCCCCTCGCCTTGAATCGCCCGACAGCGACTGGCGGTTCTTCGGTCTCTGTTGCTCGGTCCAGCGAAGACGTGTATTCGGATAATTCTTCATCACACCAGCGTCTTGTTTCCAGCCCTGCCTCTAATACGACCGAGCAACCTGCAGAAGATTACTTGGGTTCACCAATCTCGACGCCCACGCGCCGCTCATCTCCAGGTCGTGGAAATAATGACCATCAAGTCGTGCGTCCGACTGCTGGCCACGGAGCGATTCGCCAAGTGATATCGCCAACCCCATTTCCTGGGGAAACTACAAACCCATTCCAGTCCGGCTACGATAACTATTCCAGCGTAGAACATGACATTGGCTCAACATCTTTCGCATCTGATGGTCAATCTCGAGCACGCGGGGTCAGTCTGTCAGACAATGGGCCAGTACCGGGTCCCGACGGAGTTCGTCGCGTTTCCCGTCCTTCGTCGCGCCGTATGTCGCAACCGCCGCAGCTGAACAGATATTCGCGTTCTGCATCACTCTATGCTAATTTACCCCCTGGCGCAGCACCACCCAATCCCAATGGTGGGTTAAATTGAATGCTGGGACCATGATTCGACGGACTAGGAATCTGTGTACAGAATATTTTTGGACATTTCCATCCAATGACGGTTTCGTTACCCCTTCTAAGGACCTTTTCGGTTGCGGTATAATCTCTTTATGGTACTCGTACACTCGATACTTGCACAGCATGTCATTCATACCGTTACCACATCGTACGAGATTTTTGGACGTTCCATCTCTCCATCCCCACCGTGCCGCGCTCGAGGGCGTCCCGCGCGAGCTGCTCAACCCCGTCTGGTGTGGAAGCATAAGGTGGCGTTTGAGAGGAAGCTCGCCGGGATATTCCAGAAGGCTTTCGCGTTGTATGCCAATAACGTGGACGAGAGGGTGAGGTTGGCAGGGCCGCAGGTCGTTTTTTTTTGTGAGGAACACCGTCCGCCGCCAGTGTCCACGGCGAATACCGCGATTCGTACATCATTTCCCGTCTTCGACCACACATTGACGAATTTATGTTTGCCTGTACGTCCTATCTTCGGCCACATCGAACACAAACAACGAGTCCTGTGCAGAGAATCATAATCGCTTAACCTGCGACTTGATGACTCGGCTCGGCTGTAAAGATGATGAAGAGAGTCGGTAAAGCGGGACGAGTTGCCGAGTGGACCCAGATCAACCTACGACACACCATGATACCGTCTTTCCGTCCTCCCAACATCTGCACCAGCTATGTCCAATATTCAAACTCTTCGGTTCCGTCGACCCATCCCGAAAGACCAGAATGAATATGCACCGAAGGCTGTGGCAGCAAGACACACCGGGATCCTCCAGGACCAACTCCGAAGGTGTGTACGTGTCCACCAATTGGCCATTCCCCCGTTCTAAAGCACGCACCCCCAGAGCCGCACGCCCGCCTTGGGTCCCCCGGTTCTCTGTCGCGCTCAGGATATTGCTCATTTTTCGCGTTACGGCAGCTATGTACTCGAACATTCAAGACTGCGACGAAGGTCTGTCCATTCGGCGCTCATTAAGATCCTACTCTCTGAGTGACCTCTATAGTATTTAATTACTGGGAACCTCTGCATTACCTGTACCAAGGTTATGGCTTCCAAACGTGGGAAACATCACCACAGTATGCGATTCGGAGCTGGGCGTACACCCTCTTGTGGTTGTTCCCATCCAAGATCCCCTTCTGGGTATTGCATGAGACAGGAAAGGTGAGCTCATGACATAGGTTTGCCCAACGCGCTCCCAACCTCTGCTACAGAGACCAGCTTTTTTCTTCGTGCGTGCTCTCCTGGGTACTATTAGTTCCATCTGCGAAGCCAAGCTATACGATGTCGTCCGACTCAAAATCAACAACCGCGTCGCTCGCTACATGTTGTTTATGTTAGTTGCTAATGCTGGCATGTGGAACGCATCGACGGGTGGGTCTCTTTTATGTAACACGGCGTTTGACTCACCATCTCCCGCATTCGGAATTCGCACTCGTTCCCAGCCCTTCTCCCCTCGTCGTTTGCGATGTATACCACAATGCTTGCGCTTTCGCATGCGTTCATACCACCCAGCAACCAGGATAGCCAGCGGACGCTCAAAGCTGTCGTGTATTTCACCCTTGGTGCTGTTCTTGGATGGCCCTTCGCTCTCGCTATAGCCACCCCATTCGTTTTTGAGGAGTTGTTTGTATTTGGTGCTGACCGAGTCTCAGCGAAGGAAAGGTCTGAGTGGCAGCTCAACCGTGGTATAAGACTGCTTCTTTGTGGTGCCGTGGCGGCGCTCATCTCAGTCAGTGCTTTACTCTGTATGTCTTGCTTTCACTAAGAGGTGCGCAGATACCTATAGTCGGGATCGATTCATACTTCTATGACAAGTTCGCCGCAGTGTTTTGGAACATCGTGAGATATAACGTTTTCCCTGACCCTTCCCGTGGTCCCGATCTGTACGGCACCGAGCCCTGGTACTTCTATCTCCTGAACCTGTTCCTCAACTTCAATGTTCTTCTCCCCATGGCCCTTCTCTCTCTCCCAGCGTTGGCGATCACTTATAGGATTGATCGCGCTCGCCTAGGGAATGCTGTCCCGTCTGCGGAGCAAAGCTCTCCGTTCAGACTTCTGGCACTGCGTCTGCTTCCACTCTATACCTGGATTGGTATTATGAGCATCCAGTCACACAAGGAGGAACGATTCATGTACCCTGTGTATCCACTCGTGTGCTTCAATGCGGCTATCACAACGTTTCTCGTGCGAGGGTGGATCGAAGTCACCTACATCAAAATAACGAAGTCACCATACCGCGTAAGTCTTAGCTGCTGAAGTTGTATTCCCTTATTGACCCTCGTCGTCAGGCATCACGCAGCCAACTCTTCCGTTGGTCAACAATGACGATTGTTCTCTTCACTGCTTTCATCTCTCTTACTCGCATCCTTGCTCTTTGGAAATACTACCATACCCCCATGACCATCGTTTATCGGTTCGAGAAGGAGGAAGTTCCGCGGCTCCTCAACCTGACCGGTTTCCTCGAAACCCCTCTCCCCCCACCAGAGCTACTCGAAGAACACAGGCAAAAACTTGTAGAGAATAAGGAGGAAGAGCAGCGCATTGATCTGTCTCCGATCAAAGACTTTGGATTGAGAATCTGCTACGGAAAGGAGTGGCATCGTTTCCCCGGCCACTACCTTGTCCCAGACGGGATACGGGTGGACTGGATAAAGAGCGAATTTGATGGCATGCTTCCAGCCCACTTCTATGAGACGTATAATGGAATTCGGTCAAGAGTCTTAGGGACAAGTCATGTTCCTGCAGGCTTGAATGACCTGAACAAGGAAGAACCGATGCACTATGTAAGTTTTTATGCCCTCCAAAGTTGAAGGACAACCCCATTTTACGACGTATTTGTAGGTCGAGGTGCCTAGCTGCGACTATATTATCGATCTCGACTTCCCGCATGACCCTATAGAGTCCAGACACGAACCGCGTTATGTTATCGATAACAAAACATGGGAGCGCGTTACCTGCCTCCCATTCCTCGATGCCCGTCACTCAGGGCGACTCACACGAGCATTCTGGTTCCCCGGTCAGACGTGGCAGAGCCAAAATACATTTGGCGAATACTGCCTTTTGCGGAACAGTAAGTCTGTGGGGGGGAAGATCGAGGAAATAGAACGTGCACGCAGTGCTGCATGATCTAATAGAGCCAGGAGAATGTTTTCGTGGGCTTGTTCTATTGGCAGTGAGGGTGTACTTACTGTATGTAAAAGTTAGATTCATCTTCATCTGATGACATAAGCGAGCTACTTATTAGATTTCTGTTTCTGTTTCTGTGAACGAACCCGTGTGTGTGACTGAACAAATAATGCAACGACCGCTGCCCATCGTAAGTGCTTCCTTCTCTGAGGCAGGGATTACTTGAATTTACCTCGCGCAGCAACCTACTGTGGTCCTCCTTAAGGAGGGAACGGATTCATCGCAGGGCAAAGGACAACTCTTGTCAAACATCTCTGCATGTCTAGCAATTGCAGAGACACTGGCAAGTACACTGGGGCCCAGGGGAATGGACAAGCTCATTGTGAACGATCGTGGAGAAGCACAGATCACCAATGACGGGGCCACCATCCTTAAGCTCCTGGACATCGTTCACCCTGCCGCGAGGACACTCGTCGATATCGCCCGGGCCCAGGACGCAGAGGTCGGCGATGGAACTACCAGCGTCGTCCTTCTTGCTGCCCAACTACTGAAGGAGATCAAAGGGTATATTGAGGAGGACGTGAGCCCGCACATCATTATGAAGGGTTTCCGCCGAGCGGCCCAGCTTGTGCGTGTTCTCTTGCTCCCTGCTTTCCCCATTAACACACCTTTTATTCAGTGCATTGACCGCATAAAAGACATCCAGATATCTGTTGATCGCTCAGACCCAGAGTAAGGCCACTGCGTTTCGGTGCTGAATCTACGCTGAACCACACGCTTTCACTTCAGAAAGTTCCACTCTCTCTTACTCAAGTGCGCTTCCACGTCGATGTCATCAAAGCTCATACATTCAGAGAAACCTTTCTTCTCAAAAATGGTCGTGGATGCTGTGCTTTCTCTCGATCAGGATGAGCTGGACGAATCTCTCATCGGCGTGAAGAAAATTCCCGGCGGCGGCATGCAAGACTCTCTTCTCATTCGCGGCGTATCGTTCAAAAAGACTTTCACTTATGCTGGTGCGGAGCAGCAACCCAAATCCTTTACTCATCCCCTCATCCTCTCGCTTAATGTGGAGCTTGAGCTAAAAGCAGAAAAGGACAACGCTGAAGTCCGTGTGGATGCTGTTGCTGATTACCAGGCGATCGTTGATGCGGAATGGGAAATCATCTACCGCAAGCTGCAAGAAATCGAGAAGACGGGCGCGAAGGTCGTACTGAGCAAGCTTCCCATCGGGGATCTAGCTACTCAATGGTTTGCCGATCGGGACATCTTTTGTGCTGGGCGTGTTCCTGCTGGAGACCTTCGAAGAGTTGTGCAGGCTGTTGGCGGCTCAATTCAGTCAACCACCTCCGATGTCCGCCGTGAGCACCTTGGAACCTGTGGCAAATTCGAGGAGCGACAAATTGGTGGCGAGCGGTACAACGTTTTTGAGGAGTGCCCCAATGCAAAAACCTGCACAATGATCCTTCGCGGTGGTGCTGAACAATTCATAGAAGAAGTGGAACGGAGTCTACATGATGCAGTGATGGTGGTGAAGCGCGCGGTGAAGAATGGGGAAGTAGTTGCTGGTGGAGGTGCCATTGAAGTACGTGCGCATCTTACTGACTCGAGTCACCACGAATGACCTCTGTTTAGATGGACCTATCTGCCTATATGCGGAAGCATGCGCTTTCTATTCCGGGAAAGCTTCAGCTCGTTCAGATTGCATTCGCGAAGGCGCTCGAAATTATACCGCGGCAGATCTGTGACAATGCTGGTCTCGACTCGACCGACATCTTAAATAAGCTTCGCATGAGACACGCACACGGCGAGAAATGGATTGGCGTTGATGTGGACGGACCTGATGGTGTCCGTGACAACTTGGAGGCATTTGTTTGGGAGCCCAGTCTGATTAAGGTCAACGCCATCAGCAGTGCAGTGGAAGCTGCGTGCTTGATCGTTTCCGTGGATGAGACTGTCAGGAATCCACAGAGCGAGGCTGTAAGTTGACTTTCACTTGGTGATGATTCCGATGATTCACCACTGCGACCCCTTGTAGTCTGATGCAGGCCCCAAAATGCCACCCGGTACTGCACAACGAGCGCTGCGAGGGCGGGGAAGGGGCGGAATTCCGCGGCGATGAGGATGACCGGTTAGGGTACCAGCATTGTTTGCACACGAAATTACCATCCAAGAAGAACACTTTGAGAATCAGTTGTCTGAAAGACCCTACAGTATCAAACGTTCAAACTCCGTCGTGTGCAGGTACGTATCACATACAGCGCATCATGCGTGAGTATTACGTTCGTTCCCGCATAGCCATGTGCAATCCCTCAACTTCTCCGCTTCACTGATGTACTCATGGACCGCACGCCAGCATTACCTCTCGCCGAAAGCTTTCGAATAACAGACCTCGACATTGCGAGCAACTCAGTCTTTTGTCCTTGTCGAAATTTGCCTTCAGCTGGGGTGTGTCTTGCCTCGAAGTGTCCCTTTTGTCTAGACTCGGAGACGGTCTCTCCTTCTCATTGACTCGGGTTGTTCGTTAGCTATTATTGACAATTTAAAGAGAGATCCAGAGATGTGGACTTGGATGTCACACTCTAGTTGCAGCGTCCTATCGGTCTCACGCTATCGAACCTTCTCTTCTATTGCCTCATTTGCAACTCCATGGTCATCACCAAGTTAAATCGATATCCACATTTAGTGTCGAGCGTATCACATAAATAGACAACGTTGTGTCGTCTGCTTAGGTGGCCTGTCACATCCCCCCGAAGGCTTGCCATGTCGGTTGCACCACACACCGTCGAGACGTCTGTGACGTCTATTCGAAATGAAGAGGCCCATGATAAGAGCTCCGGTGGGGTCTCTCTGGAGGACGTGCCTCTTCCTCTCTCTTTGTCAGTCGACGGTGATCGATCTGGGAGGGGTTTCTGGCGCTGGACGGTAAAGCATGACCTCGACGCGATTGCGACGCAACCCTCCGTCTTCGATGACCCCGTTACCCTCGAGCTGTATCGTCCCCCGCCAAGCTACGAGAACACGCACCGCTTCGATCCGAATGCGCGCTGGACCTTTCGCGAAGAGAGGGTACGTTACAAGTGTCCTAACCACCTTTTTTTTCCTAATTAGCTATCTTTTAAAATTAGCACATCGTGCGGAAGATCGACCTCAAGATTATGTTCTGGGTTTTCATCATGTTTTTCGCTCTAGACCTCGACCGTAGCAACATATCCCAGGCGAACACAGACAACTTCCTAGAGGACCTCCACCTAACGACTGACGACTTCAATCTTGGGAATAGCCTATTCCGCCTGGCATTCCTCTCCGCGGAGCTACCTTCACAGCTGGTCTCAAAGCGAGTCGGCCCAGATGTTTGGATACCAAGCCAGGTATGGTCTCTAACCTTCCAAAATGTCTTAGCCTTCACAGTGCGCCATAGATGGTTCTATGGAGCGTAGTATCGTGGAGTCAATATTGGTTGTCAGGAAGAAGGTCGTTTCTTGCCACACGGTAAATCATGTGCCTGTGTGTTTGGGAAAGCCAACCTTTATGAAGGTTCTTACTCGGCTTCCTACAAGGAGGCTTTATTCCGGACATCGTCCTTTACCTTTCGTACTTCTATACGAAAACAGAACGTAGGTGTTGCTCGCATCTCAGAATGCAATCAGTGACACCTAATAGTGCCAATCCGACTTGCATGGTTTTGGGTCTCAAATTACATGACCCAAATTGTCGGTGCCTTCTTGGCTACGGGCATTTTTCAACTGCGCAGACATAACATTGCAGGATGGAGGTATCTTTTTCTCATCGAGGGCGTTTTCACCTGTTTGTGTGGCTTGTTGTCCTTCGCATTGATGCCTCCTGGCCCGACGCAAACTAAAACATGGTTTCGACCAAAAGGTTGGTTCACAGAACGGTGAGCGGACTCTTTCTCTCTTCGTATGTGCTCTCTTGTTGACCATCTTGCAGAGAGGAGGTCATCATCGTGAACAGAGTGCTGCGTGACGATCCATCCAAATCAGATATGCACAACCGCCAAGGGTTAACATCGAAGATGATATGGCAAGCTCTTTGCGATTGGCGTATGTGGCCCCTGTACATCCTGGGAATGACGCACCTGAGTAAGTAGCCCGCGCTTGAGTTCTGTACGAGATATTCACATTTTATTTCTTTTTGTCCCTCTGCGACAGTACCGGTTGAAACCCCTCAAGTTTATCTTACCCTCTCACTCCGTAACCTTGGATTCAACACAACACAATCCAATCTTCTGAGCGTTCCCGCATACGTAGTGGGAACTATCGGCCTACTTGCCACCTGCTACCTCAGTGAGGTGATTAGTAGTCGTGTGCTCTCGACTGTCATCCTCCAGTTCTGGGCCTTACCACTGCTTATCGCGCTTTACACGTTCACCGAACACACCTCACAATGGGTTTACTTTGCTGTAGTCTCTCTAATTGTTGGTTTCCCCTATGTGCATCCCATCCAGGTTGCCTGGGCGTCCCGCAACTCGAACAGTGTCAGAACGAGAACGGTCTCAGCCTGCATGTATAATATCTTCGTGCAGGCCGGCTCCATTATCGCCGTAAGTGAAAGTGCATTCATATATTCCAGTCCTGACAAACTACAGGCGAATATCTATCGGGCAGACGATATGCCTCTATGTGAGTCCTCTTTTGTTTTGGTTGGCCCTGCTAACTAAGGCCTATGAATATACACAGACAGGCGAGGCAACCGGGTTTTAATCGGGATATGCGCAGCGAATATCGTTTTTTATCTCTTCACCTTTCTCTTCTACCGTAGCTTGAACCAGCGTAGGGAGAAAAATTGGACGTCAATGACACCGAAAGTATGGGTCAGCCACTCTTTGAAACCTTCATCTGACATGATTTTTTCAAGCAACGGGCAGAGTATCTCAAAACCACGAAAGATGTCGGGAGTCAGAGGTTAGATTTTCGTTTCGCGTATTGAATGATGAATTTTCGACTATGCGTTATGGACTCAAAGAGTAATCAGTGCACTGCACGTAGTAAGGCTGACTAGTAAAGGACTCGACAGTTCAGACGTCCAAGACTGACAACCGTATCGTCTGTTGATTTCCAAATTGGAACGACCCGATGCCATCCGATAAAATTGTCGATCACCATGCGTGGGACTGGGACACCAGTCATCACCTGCTTGACCTTGAACACAGCACTACTAGCAATCCCCACGGAGAGCGTGGGTGTCTCTACCATGACGAGCCTTTTATTGCGCTGCCGCCATCTGAAAAACGGATGCTCTCCAGGACAGCGAAACACTTGAGCACATCAAAGACCTCAATTAATCAGAGAGGATGTGATCGACGACATGAGTGGGCCAAGACAAACTATTCGCTGATCACGACGCGGTGTAAATAGCCAGTCACCTCGGGGCTTGACCAGGCGTCCTTCATCGAAGCTGGTCTACGACTCGAATGTCTTATAACATGAGCACCTATGCTACCGCAAAATGGCGCTTAGGAACCTTTTTACTCCGGATCTTTGCCCGCCGCTGGCTCTCCTTCATTCGCCGCATATGGTCCTTCGGGTCCATGAACTTGGTACCGACGTCAATAAACCTGATGGCAGGTCGGCCAGTGCCAGCACCACTCGTGCTCATGACTTCAATCCCACTGTCATCCGGGAGACCAAGGGCTACATCATTGGACTTGGCAAACTCCTCAGACCGCCCATGTCGTTTAGCGTCTTCGCGTGCCTTCTTTAAGGCAGTAGGGAGAACAGGCTCCTAGTGGTGCGAGGTGATTGACAAGGAAGTATAAGAGGGTGCATGAGATCACGGACCTGGCCTTCGACAACTGGCTCCCAGAACATGCGCTGGTATCGAGTACGTGCTTCATCATTCCCTTCAGCTTGATCCAGAGCATCAGCCTCAACCGTGTTAATCCGGCTTTCCACCCAATGCTCGTGAGTCTTGTGCTTGCTGGCGTCGTACGTGACGCCGAGAATTTGCTCCATCCCTTTGAGAAATCTGGTTTGAAGAGGCTTACCCTAATTTCCGATCAGCGCAGATTTGACAAAGTTCAGACTCGATAGGGCTATACCTCCTGAAAGAGTCTAAGTTAGCACTTTCTTTCTATATGGATGAGGGCATAAAGTCATGTGAAAAGCTATAGAATAACCATAGTGATGTCTTCAAGACTAATCTTTGTAATCATTCTGCCAGAAAAATGTGGCTAGAGAGACTAGGGAGGGAAGACAAACCTTTACCCAGCTTTCCTCGAGACCCTTCAGCCTTAGGATGGCATCCACACGTTTGATGCTTAGGTGATATCGACTGGCAAGGTTACGCACAGAGTTGGCCTCTGGGTTGTCCATGAAAGCCTGATATAATGTATTTCGGAGAGCATCCGAGACTGGCGTTGGGGGCTTGAACGATGGGTTTAAAGGGAAGGGCTGATAAAGCAGATAGAATTGGGGAGTAAGCGGCTGGTTCGGTATTAGGACACAGACGGAGACGAACTCAACTACTTTGCCTCCAAGCCAATTACGTGGCCGATGCGGTTTCTCGAACTGCTTGCCGATAGTTTCTTTCCAGACAGCCCACGTTGGATCCCTTGGGGCAGACCAGTCACCTCCACCTTGCTCCCCGCCTTCTCTCTCTGTTGTGGCAGAAGGAGCCACACGAGAAGTCGAGTATGAGAACCGCAAGGGTTTGAGCCTTGTACATTGGCGAGGAAGAGGGGAGGGAAGGTGACAGCGGCCCAACATGTTGTGTCTCTGCGTCGCGGTCGGTGGGAATGCGCGAATTCGGTTGGTGCACGTGAAGCTTGAGGGCAGGGTCATACGTGTTTAACTCAACTCACTCAGACATGCTGCCAACGATGCCATCTTTCAGTACAACCTTGGATCCTGCTCTATTCGACCTTTTACAAGCTTACTCCGCTCTGAAGAACCCGCGGTTGTTATCGTTTCCTTCCCACCTCCGATTTCCCCAAGTACATGACTTCGTGTTGTCTAATATTCTCCTTAACTCGCACTTATTACAATATCCTCCATCACATACATACCAACTGTCTTTCTGGAAGTGGGTAATCGAGAACCTTGAACTACTGTTGGGTGATGAGGCAGGCGCACTCCTTCCCTTCATGAGTTTATCAATTACCTTTTGCGTAGGAAGAAGCTGAGATCGACCAACGTGTGTATGACCGATTGGTGTCCTTGGTGACAATCAGCAAACCTGCGTATGTTTCTCGAGTATACGAGTTGCAAATCATCTTCCGAACGACTTGTAGGGCTTATGACGCCGTTGCACCACCACCTCCGTCTTTTGTTACTTATTACTGGAAGGCTTGCCCACCCGCATCAACTGACACCATCTCCTCGACGGAATACCGTTTTGTCACTCTATTCGAGTCTCGCACTACTATTGAGAGTGGTACTACTGG
>QLOT01016073.1:0-10969 GCA_003313875.1 Russula aff. compacta | reverse complement strand
TAGGGAGACACTACAAGAGGCTTAGTGACTACGATCTCGAAGACCTACCAGACGACGCTCCTTCATCAGAAGAAGGAGAAGACGAAGAACTAGACAAGCAAATCAGACTTGCACCAATCAAAGAAGCGCTAAAAACTAGCCCGACCGTATCAGAGCATAACACTCCAGCACACGCATACACCCCAATCCGCACCTTCCACCCAGCTCCAGAAATTCCCTTAGGACCCCTACCAGAAGGAAACCCGCTGCCTAGTATCGTTCAAACCATGTCAACAACCACTCAGACTCAAACTGCTACCCACGCGGCAACTGCTGCATCCACCCAACCAGCACAAGCAAACCTAACCACTGAAGAGCGTATAAGGCAAGGCATGCGCCAAGCCTTGAGGAAAGGACCCCCTGGAGGAACCCCAGGAGGAGGCCCAGGCGGCCCGGGAGGACCTGGAGGACCAGGTGGCCCAGGTGTAGCCGCGGCACCTCAACAACCAATCCCATTGGCACCAGATGTCAAAGCCATGGGACAGCTACCACAAGTGTTCAATGGAAATCGATCCAAGGCGGACGACTTCATAGAAGAAGTCAAAGCATACCTACGAGTCAACCATGGAGTAGCCGGATACGACTCCCCATTCAAGAAGGTTGCTTTCACCCTCACCCTCATCAAGGGCGAAGAAGTAGCCCAATGGACTAGGGACATGGGCACGTGGCTAGACGGCTTAAACATGCCCGGAGATAACATTCCCGACCTATGGAACCAATTCTTGGACGAATTCCAAGAGCAGTTCCAAGACTCCCAAGCATCTCAGAAGGCTAGGAATGACCTACTTGGCTGCAAGCTCAGGGACTACAGATTCGATGAATACATATCCCGGTTCGAAAGTCTTCTCAGGAAGGCACAATACACAGTAGGCAACCACGAAACCTACAACATGTTCCTTAGAGGACTGCCGATGCATCTCTTAGACAAGACGTTGTCACCACCAACCCCTCTTACATATGAAGAAGCAAAGGAAAGGGTTAAATCCCTCTGCCAGTCGCAGTCCCTCATGGATGGCATAAGAAAGCAATTGTCAACAGGAGGAGCATTTAGAATTGGCCTCCCTGCGCCAAGACAAACCCAAGGCGGAGGATTCAACAGTCAATGGAGACCCCCGCCACGACCCCAATATAATTCCTCAAACGCCCTGTACTCTATGAGGAACACTCCAGTTCCCATGGACCTCAGCAGAGGACGTGCCCCTACCAATTGGAGGGGAAGGGGCAGAGGAGGAAACTGGCGACAGGGACAGAGAAACCAAAGCAATGTAGCAGGCTTCGGCGATGCCAACGCCTGTTTCAACTGCAGTGTTGTAGGACACTTCACAAGAAATTGCCCCAGCAAACCTAAACAAGCCTTTCAGAATACAAGGTGGAATGGCAAAAACCAGGCCAATCTTATCGACTTTGATGAGGACCAGGAGATGAGGGATGTAGAAGAAGATTCAGTGGCAACAGTCCATGCCCACCTTCAGAAGATGACCATAGAAGACCAGCAACGCCTGGCAAAGGAGATGGGAACCTCGGAGGATTTTCCCAATGCCTGATTAGGTCGGCACTACTCAGGCAGATCAATAGCGACGATGTGTACATGTCAAATAGAAAGTCAATGACAGTTCATTTCTACACACGATCGATCGCGAAAAGAGCTGAAGCAACAGCACTAGTGGACTCGGGAGCCACCAAGAACTTCATGAACCTACCCTATGCACGGTGGCTCAAACTGCCCATCAAACAACTGGCCACACCAAGACCCTTATACAACGTCGATGGCACACAGAATAAGAGCGGATCACTCAAATACTATACGGATCTACAGGTGCAAACAGGCGGACAAAGGACAAACCACAGATTCTTTCTATCGGACCTAGGGGAGCACAAGGCCATCCTAGGATACCCGTGGTTTGCAGCCACACAGCCAAAAATCGAGTGGAAGAGAGGATGGATCGACATGAGCCACCTCCCTATTGTCCTCTCCGCCCCAAATGTGGCAAAGGCGCAATACACCCCCAGGACAAAAAACGTGCCACGACCGGTAAAGAGATACCAACCACAATACTTTCTGGGGAGAATCACTATCAGCACTACAAATGAAACAAAAGAGGCTAAGGTACCAGAAGAATACCAGAGACACTCGAAGGTATTCAGTGAAGAGGAATCTCAGAGACTCCCCCAATATACAGTCTGGGACCATGCCATTGAGCTGCTGCCAGGAGCACCAGCTTCACTACAGTGGGACGACTGCTACCTCTCACACAACTGGAAAAAGAAGAGGTCCACAAGTTCGTCAAAGACCATCTGAAAAGGGGGACCATCCGTGTCTCGAAATCCCCCTACGCAGCCAATTTCTTCTTTGTGAAGAAAAAAGATGGCAAGTTAAGACTGGTACAAGATTACAGACCCCTCAATAAATGGACGAAAAGGAACAGGAATGTCTCGCCCCTGATCCCACAAGTGATAGACCGACTAAGTGGATGCACCCTCTTCACCAAGTTCAACGTGCGCTGGGGGTACAATAACATCCGGATCAAAGAGGGGGATGAATGGAAGGCGGCGTTCCTCACCCCAGAAGGCCTATTTGAACCCACCATCATGTTCTTTGGTCTAACCAACTCCCCAGCAACATTCCAAATGATGATGAATACAATCTTCAGGCCGGAAGTGGGGGAAGGATGGCTCTCGGTATACATGGACGATCTCGCCATTCATACAGCGAAGCTACCCCATGAAACGGAAGAACAACACAAGCACAGGCATCGACAATACGTCCACAGAATCCTGGACAAACTGGCAGCACACGACCTCTACCTGAAACCAGAGAAATGCGAGTTCAAGAAGGATGAAATTGAATACCTCGGAGTCAATGTAGGCAAAGGAAGGTTACAAATGAATGCACAAAAATTACAAGGAGTAGCTGACTGGCCACAACCCAAGAAACCCAAAGATGTGCAAAGCTTCCTAGGCTTCACTGGCTACTACTGGTACTTCATACCCAATTATTCGAAAATAGCTAGACCACTCCTCGACCTCACAAAGAAAACTACACCATGGCACTGGGAGGAACCACAATTCAAGGCGTTTGAAACCCTGAAAACCCTCATGTGCAAAAGCCTGGTACTCAAACAACCTAACTTCAACAAGCAATTCGTCCTACAGGTGGACGCGTCAGCATACGGCCTGGGGGCCGTACTCTCGCAGGAGGGAGAACACCTTACACCTACGCTAGCCAAACAACACAAACCCATCCTACATCCCATTGCCTATTACTCGGCAACCTTCACACCCACAGAACGAAACTACGACATTTATGAAAGGGAACTACTAGCCATCATGAAGTCGCTAGCCCACTGGCGGCAATACCTGGGATGGACCAAGACGCCATTCGTTATCCGTACAGATCACGCCAATCTTCAATATTGGAAGTCACCAAAAAACCTGAATAGAAGGACAGCACGGTGGCACGCAGATCTGCAAGAATATGACTTCACTTTAGAATACATCCCTGGAAAGACAAACACTGCAGCAGACGCACTCTCTAGGCCACCAGGAGCAGACCTGGGAGAAGAGGACAACAAAGCGATCACTATCTTTCCCCCTGACCGAATCAGCACCGTCAAAACAACTCTCACGACAGCGCTGGGGCAGGTCATAGTCCCCAACGTGAAGGAAGTAAAGAGAGCCATTGTGTCTCAGGCCCATGACCACCCCACAGCAGGGCACCCCGGCCGAGATGAAACACTGAGAAAGGTGCAAGCAACATACTGGGGGCCAGGGATGAAAACCTGGATAGCGGAATATGTCAAGGGATGCGCAACCTGCCAACAAGCGAAGATACTCACCCACAAAAGGAAAACCCCTCTATTCCGGATCTCCACTCCGAAAGGCACAATGCCCTTTCAAAGCATGGCAATGGACCTCATCACTGGACTGCCCCTACAGAATGGTCTGGACGCCATACTTACCATTGTCGACCACGGATGCTCGCGTGCGGCAATCTTCCTACCATGCAGTACCTCCATCACGGGGCCAGGCGTGGCTTGGCTATACCTAAAACACCTCTACCCATGGTTCGGCCTCCCCACCAAAATAATCAGCGACAGGGACCCCCGGTTTACATCCCACTTTGGAAAAGCACTCACCAAGCGACTGGGCATCCAACAAAACTTGTCCACCACGTTCCATCCCCAAACCGATGGGCTCTCTGAGCGAAAGAATCAATGGGTGGAGCAATATCTAAGATTGGTGACAGCAGGACAACCCAAGGATTGGATGGAATGGCTCCCAATTGCAACAGCAGTACACAATAACCGGAAGAACAGCACCACTGGATTATCACCCAATCAAATCCTCTGGGGATACGAACCACCACTACATCCAGCGAACAATACCCCCACGAACAACGAAATGGCTGAAACAAGAATACAAAAGATGGAGGAAGCAAGGGACAGGGCCATCAAAGCCATCAATCAGAAGGCGCAAAACGTTCCACCGGCCCAGTTCAAACCCAGAGATCAAGTGTGGCTGGAAGCGACCCACTTGAAACTCCCACATCAAGGGTCCAAATTGAACCCTAAACGGTATGGTCCTTTCAAGGTACTGAAAGAAGTATCCCCTGTCGCCTACCTCGTGGATATTCCGGCCTCATGGCAGATCCATAACGTATTCCATGCAGGGCTTCTGACGCCCTACAAGGAAACGAAAGAATACGGCCCAAACTATTCTAGGCCGGCACCAGACCTCGTGGAAGGGGAAGAACAATACGAAGTGGAGCAGATCAGAAATCACCGCTTCTATGGAAGGAAAAGGGCGCTACAGTATTTGATAAAGTGGCGGGGCTACCCTGAAAGCGACAACACCTGGGAACCAGCTGACCAGGTGTTTGCCCCGGATCTCCTTCGGGAGTATCACAAGCGCCGGCCCTTGAATAGCATAAAAGGGAAGCAGAAACCCCCAGCAAAAACAGCAGCTTCTACAGCTTCCACCCCCCATCCCTCTTCCACCATTGCCCTCACAACCGAAGAACTAGCATGTCTAGCCCATCCAGCATGTCCTCTCCACTCCCAGTCCCAGCACCACACATCCCCGGAAGTCTCGAGCCGATGGAGCTCGAACACCCAGGAGAGGCGGCCTCTGCCGCAGAGGGCCCGGGGGTCGCCCCAGAACCTCTCACTGTCCCCGCCTTTGCCCTCGGCCCCGGTCGTATCCCCATTCCAGGCCCACTCCACGACCTGGACACCAACGACCACTGGGAGGGGCCCCTCTCCCCCGCCACCATATCTGCCGTCATCGATGGCCACACACACCTCACTGCCCCCCAGCTACAGAAGCTCGCCAAGGGCCTCGCCATCACCATCCAACAGCAGATGCATGACGCTCACCTCCAACTCAGCGCTCTCAGACGAGAGCTCAATGATACTAACAGAGAGCGGCTCCTCCTCAAGGAGCGCGTCAAGGTCTTGGAGGAGCCCATGGAGTGTCCAGAGGGCTATGTGGAGAACGACGGACGTCTCCCGGAGCTCACCATCCCCACAGAGCAGGGCGAACAATTCGCCCATTTCATCAAGCAGCTGGATGACGGACAAGTGGCAGGGCTCCCAGCCGGGGCCACCAGTACGGCCGACGCACGCATCGTCGACCTCTACGCGCGGCAGGACTCGCGCGACTACCCCCTCGAGCCAATCCCACATTGGCTCCGAGCCAGGCTCTGGGGGGATCACGTTGACTACTGGCCCCTGGAGGAGGCCCTCATCGAGCTCGACGACTGGAGCATCCACGCGGAGGTCCTCCGCTACCGGCGATACGACCAGGAGGGGGACAGGCTCAACCGGGAGATCAAGTGGCTGGAGGCAAATCACCGGGCCATTGTTCAGGCCAAGAACGCCTCCAAGGAACGCCTTATCGCCGCGCGACTCGCGGACAAGGTCAAGCACATCAGGGTGGACAAATTCAAACCCCAGCTAGCACGACGATCGGCATTAAAGAACGGACGAGGACGTCCTTTCTAGCGGGAGGGTGATGTAACCGGCCTGGGGTAAGCATTCAACTGCTTGCGCTCCTGTAAGTTGTGGAACCGGCCAGGAGTCTGTTTAGACCGTTTGTGTTTGTGTGCGCCTGAGGCACTGTACTATAAATTTTGGTGTGCACCCCATTCCTGTGGGATCCCTTATTGTTCATTGGGATCACATGCTTCTTGGGTCCTTATGACCCACTGTCAACTCCTTTTAGGCGCACCCATTGTTCTCTTCCTGGTATTTCCCTTGTTCCCAGCTAGTTTCTCCTTACTATACTGAGTACTGTTACCTCTCTTGGATCCTAGGATCCCCTCCTCTATAAATAGAGACTCGTAGCTACCTTGTACCGGCAAGTTGAGTCTCCTGTCAATCACAGTGACTTTACTCTCTACTCTCTCTACTCCAAGGGGTGGCTACAGTGTTGCAGCACTGCAAGTGGGAACCCAGACTACTCTATCTGTCTTCTAAGTTACAGCAGAGACTTAGTTATAGTCTATTGTTGCTGTCAAACCCTTGGCGGTGACATGGAGGCCAATGACCATGGAGATACCTTATTATAATTCATTCAATCATTTTGTGTCGGAGTTCAGAATAATCCTTTCCTCCCACCACGATGGCACACATGGCACAGTGGGAATACCACCAAGATCTGTTCTTTTTCCACCAGATGTTCGAAGGACTGGGAACCCTGTATACTTCCTGGTATTCCCTATCATGGAAGTTGACTCATTCATCGCCTTAGTTAGATGAGGAGGACGGGAGAAAGGGTGCCGTGGTACCATATCATTACGCGAGTCGCGCCTTTAGGATTGCCAGTCAATTAACAAGTTGTCAGAGGCAACCATCGAAGTCTGTAACCGGCCTTGGGTGAGCATTCAACTGCTCGCGCTCATGTAAGATGGGGAACCGGCCCAGAGTCTGCAGTATTGTTTTGTTATGTGTGCGCCTGAGGCACTGTACTATATCATGTGCTACACTTTCGTCCCTTGTGGACGCTCCTACATATGGTTCTTATTGTTCTTCAAGAATCACATGCTCCCTAGGACACTTATTGTCCTACTGATCCCCTTTTAGACGTAGCCCTTGTTCCCTTCTTGTTACTCCCATTGTTCCCAGTTCTGCCTTATTGTTCTGGCACTGTACACAGCCTCAGGATCCTAGGATCCCCTTACCAGTATAAATAGCTACCTGTAGTTACCCTGTACCGGCAAGTTGAGTCTCCTGTCAATACAGTGACTTTACTCCCTTCCTATTTTCTACACTAAAGGGTGGCTACAGTGTTGCGGCACTGCAAGCGGGAACCCAGACTGCTCTATCTGTCTTCTAAGTCACAGTAGAGACTTAGCTATAGTCTATTGTTGCTGTCAAACCCTTGGCGGTGACATTAGACTCAACTTCTTTTCATCACGGCCAGCAGTTCCAACAAAGAAGGAACTATCGTCCACTGGAGAGAAGCGACAACCGGACGACCAAACTCTTAAGTACAGGAGATCGACATATCTCACCCACGAAACGGCGCAGAACACCCTATTCTGGTGCTACTAGACCAAGACCTAAAAGTCAAAGAGAACTCCCCACAGGTGTGCCACTATAAAGGAGGGTGGTATCAGGTTGAGTGGAACGACGAACAAGAACGATATGAATTAGGGAGACACTACAAGAGGCTCAGTGACTACGACCTCGAAGATCCACCAGACGACGCCCCTTCATCAGAAGAGGGAGAAGACGAAGAACTAAACAAACAGATCAGACTTGCACCGATCCAAGAAACGCTGAAAACTAGCCCTACCACGTCTGAGCATAGTACCCCAGTACACGTGCACACACCGATCCGCACCTTCCACCCAGTCGCAGGAATTCCCTTGGGACCCCTACCAGAAGGCGACCCAATCCCCAGTATTACCCAAGCTATGTCCACGCAGACACAGATGGCAACACACGCAGCCATGACGGCCGCCACACAATCAGCACAAGCAAACATGACAGTGGCAGAAAGACTACAGCAAAGTATGCGCCAGGCCTTAAGGAAAGGTCCCCCAGCAGGAGGACCTGGGGGAGGCCCAGGAGGCCCAGGAGGCCCAGGACAACCAGCAGCGGCACAAGCCCCGATACAAGTCCCACCTGACGTCAAAGCCATGGGACAACTTCCCCAGGTCTTCACCGGAGATAGGTCCAAAGCGGACAACTTTATTGAAGAAGTCAAGGCGTACTTCCGAGTCAATCATGGAGTGGCGGGATACGACTCCCCATACAAGAAAGCAGCATTCACCCTCACACTGATCAAAGGGGAAGAACCAGCGCAATGGGTCAGAGATATGGGAACCTGGTTGGACAGCCTCGTGCTCCCAGCAGACAATATCCCAGCCCTCTGGGATCAATTCCTCACAGAGTTTGCAGATCAGTTCCAAGACACTCAAAGCGTGCAGAAAGCCAGGACCAAACTGATGGACCTGAAGATGCAGGACAACCGCTATGACGAATATATCGCCAAATTCGAGAATCTCCTCAGAAAAGCCAACTATACCGTAGGAAGCGAAGAAACCTACAACATGCTCCTACGTGGAATACCAAAAGAGCTACTCGAGAAAGCTCTGGTCCCCCCATACCCGACGACTTATATGGAACTAAAAGAGCGAATCAAACTCCTTGTCCAAGCTAAGACCACCATCGAAGGCATTGTGAAATCCCTTAGTACAGGGAATGCATATCGGGCCCTCAACCCGCAGCCCAGACGACCCTTCTTCAATGCAGGGGGATGGCAAAGCAACCAATGGAGGCCCGCACCACGCCCCCCGTTTAACTCCTCTAACGCCCCCAAAACCATGAACAACATCCCAGTCCCTATGGACCTTAGTAGGGGACGCGCACCTACCAACTGGAGGGGCAGAGGAAGGGCAAACTGGCGTCAAGGCCAAAGCAGCCGAGGAAATGTGACCGGCTTTGGAGACGCCAATGCATGCTTCAACTGTGGCATAGTAGGCCACTACGCCAGAAACTGCCCCAGCAAACCTAAGCAAACCTTTCAAAAAACGGGATGGAATGGCAAAAACCCAGCCAACCAAGCCAACCTCATAGACTTCGACGAGGACCAAGAAATGGGAGACGTCGAAGAGGACTCAGTGGCAACGGTGCGAGCCCACCTCCAGAGAATGACTGTCGAAGACCAGCAGCATCTAGCCAAGGAAATGGGAGCCTCGGAGGATTTTCACACAGCCTGATAGGATCGGCACTACTCAGGCGGATCAATAGCGATGATGTGTATATATCAAACAGAAAGTCAATGACAGTTCGCTTCTATACACGATCAGTCGCGAAAAGAGCCGAAGCAATAGCACTAGTGGACTCAGGAGCCACAGAAAACTTCATGAACCTATCTTACGTGCGATGGCTCAGACTACCCATCAAACGACTAGCCAAGGAAAGACCCCTACTCAATGTGGATGGCACCTTAAACAAAAGCGGATCGCTCAAGTATTACACAGATTTGCAGTTACAAACCGGCGGGCAAAGAACGAATCACAGGTTCTTCCTATCGGACTTGGGAGAACATAAAGCCATCCTAGGATACCCATGGTTTGCAGCCACCCAGCCGAAAATCGATTGGAAGAGGGGATGGATCGACATGAGCCACCTCCCCATTGTCCTCTCAGCCCCGAATGCAGCAAAAGCACAGTACGTCCCTAGGACCAGAAATATGCCATGACCCATTGCCAGAAATCAACCGCAATATTTCTTAGGAAGGATCACCATTGGCACCGCGGGCGAAACCAAGGAGACAGGAGTGCCAGAAGAATATCGAAGGCACTTGAAAGTGTTTAGCGAAGAAGAATCCCAAAGACTCCCCCAATACACGGTCTGGGATCATGCAATTGAGCTATTGCCGGGGGCACCAGCATCGCTACCAGGGTGACTACTACCTCTCACACAGCTAGAAAAAGAGGAGGTCCACAAATTCGTCAGAGATCACCTACAGAGGGGGACCATCTGCGTCTCGAAGTCCCCCTATGCGGCCAACTTCTTCTTCGTAAAGAAAAAGGATGGCAAGTTGAGACCGGTACAGGACTACAGACCCCTCAACAAATGGACAAAAAGGAATAGGAATGTATCACCCCTCATTCCCCAAGTAATAGACCGGCTCAGTGGATGTACCCTTTTTACCAAGTTTGACGTAAGGTGGGGATACAACAACATCCGAATCAAGGAGGGAGATGAATGGAAGGCAGCATTCCTCACCCCAGAGGGTCTTTTCGAACCAACAGTTATGTTCTTCGGTCTCACCAACTCCCCGGCAACGTTCCAAATGATGATGAATACGATCTTCAGACCGGAAGTAGGAGAAGGATGGCTCTCAGTATACATGGACGACCTAGCTATCCACATGGCCAAACTACCCCATGAAACTGAAGATCAGCACAGACAAAGGCATAGAAGATACGTCCATAGAATCCTGGACAAACTGGCAGAACACGACCTCTACCTGAAACCGGAAAAGTGCGAATTCGAAAGAGACGAGATTGAATACCTCAGAGTCAATATAGGAAAAGGCAGACTCCAAATGAACACACAGAAGTTACAAGGAGTCGCAGACTGGCCACAGCCTAAGAAAACCAAGGATGTGAGAAGCTTTCTGGGCTTCACGGGGTACTACCGGTATTTCATACCCAACTACTCTAAGATCGCCCGACCACTTCTCGATCTCACAAAGAAGACAACTCCCTGGCACTGGAACGAACCACAGCACAATGCATTCGAAACCTTAAAAACTCTCATGTGCAAGAGTCCAGTGCTCAAACAGCCGAACTTCGACAAACAGTTTGTATTGCAAGTGGACGCCTCAGCATACGGCCTGGGGGCCATACTCTCGCAGGAGGGAGAAACTACTACACCCACACTAGCCAAAAGACACAAACCGATCCTACACC
>QLOT01016026.1:0-18848 GCA_003313875.1 Russula aff. compacta | reverse complement strand
TATACAACGACTGTCCGTCTTTGATATTTGTGCATGTGCCTTGCGTGGACAGCACGTATGGTAGTAGTGTTTGCAAGTTACTGTATATGCTCATTCTGTAGTGCTTAAATAGCATCACCAGGCCATCCACGGCCGTTGATGTCTTCACCATTGTGCGAAGCATGCTGCACCACACGCATTCATTTCAGGGAGGCGACAGCACCCACATTACCCGGCGAATGCACCACCAATAGGTTATGCGACGATGTCGTAGAACAGATAGGGAGATGTCACAAGCGCTGGTGAGAATCAAAAGGACGCATCTGGATTGGATTTCAGGTCGAGGTACATTGCAGTACTCGCGTGAACTACGCATAGCTTAACAGAAGCGATGATACATTTGTTCTGGACCACGTATTTGTGGCACCTTTTTTCTTCATCGTTCCACAACTTACGAACCGGTTTCTTCCAATGGGACGACGTGTGGAACAGGGCCAATAGGAACAATTCGCGTCGGATTGATCTGAGGTAATCCAATCAGCCTCAGGGCTAATTATTCTCCCCACAATGAGACCGAACATACGTGCGGGTGTGACCAATAGTAGTGAGTCTTGATATGTTCGAAGTTGGTGGTGGACTGGAAGGCGTCACTTTGCCAATATAGCCTACGCAGCCAGCTGAAAATTGAACGGTAAACTTAGGTGAGCAGAGAGCGCGAGGGGCATGATACTAGGCCAAACACTTGCAGATGGATGTTAGGATAGCCATTACGGATAGTTCGAAGGTTGCACTTGAAGTGGCCGACATAGACCGGATCGAATCGTATCTACAAAAATATTAAGTACTCAATTCATTGAGGCGTTCGGCAAACAAGTAGCTGACAATGGTCACGAAGAGCCTGATATCGGCCTCAGTCAGGCGGTCACCGACGAGGTACGTCTTGCCCTTCAGTATACCTTCGATACGGTCAAGGGCTTCGAAGAGAGGTACGACGGCATCACGATACGCCTCGGGTGTCTTGGCGAAACCAGACTTGTATACGCCATCTACACGAAGTATTCACAAACGAGTCAAGTCGATGTATAGCGGGGGCGGCGCAGCGGACGCGTGGAGGAAACGCACTGTTGATCCGATCATAAACCCACTCGTTCACCTCGTCAACGTCCCTGCGAAGCTCGGCGGGATACAAATCGAGCTTCGCCCTTTCCTCCGGGAGAATCGCGTTAAACTCCGTATTAAAGATGCGGATGATCTCCGCGGACTCGTTGTTGACGATCGTGTGCTGCTTCTTGTCCCAGAGCACGGGCACGGTGAAGCGGCCGGAATAGTTAGGGTCCGCGCGGAGGTAGAGGTCTTTCACGTGCTGGGACTGGTAGAGCGGGTCGGCGTTGGCGTCGGGGAACGGGTCCACGGAGGCGAACGGCCAGCCGTCCGTGCCCATGCGGGGCGAGACGACGGTGAAGGCTGGGGAATCGTTAGCACGCAACGTTGGGAGTTAGGTGCGCACACCCCGAGGGGGAAAGGAGGATGGAAGGGCCCACTCACGAACGATATCTTCCAACCCTTTCAACTTGCGCACGATGAGGGTGCGAGAAGCCCATGCTGAGGCGATCGGCTAGCGGTTAGGGTCCGCAACCAGTGCACATTGAGGCGGGGGGGAGTACCACTGCAGACTCACGGCACGCATAAGACACATAAAGGTGATAGCGGTCTGCATTTGTCGTCAACGATTCGAACAATAGGACCCTAACTCATTGAACGTGCCTCTTTCCGGGGGAAACTGACCCCCCGCCTGAATGAAATTCCTGAAGGACGACGGGGGACGCCTGAACGCGCCGTCCACGCCTGTGGGGGTCTTGGTTATGTCAGATTGGATAGAGACGTCGCGAGACATCTGACTTGTGCTTGTGCTTAGTCGTTGGACTCGTTGGACATGGGACCGCAAATGCGGTTTCTTATATGATAAGGAGGGCAAGCCCCTAAGCCTGAGCCACAGGGAACCCATGACTAAGTTGACCCCAAAAGCGGGGGTGAATATATACTGCGCTGAGTCACTCGCCTCGACGACGTCGGCAACCATCCCATCACCCGTCCGCGGATATATTCCGGGCATCACAGGTGTTGTTGTGCGTTGTGCACGATATAATGCCAGTGCTTGGAGGCTCGCACCCGAAGCGCGGGTAGCATATTACGCACTCCGGCGGCGTCGTCGTCCTCTGTGAACCATTA
Organism: Russula aff. compacta; assembly: GCA_003313875.1. Classification (NCBI taxonomy): domain Eukaryota; kingdom Fungi; phylum Basidiomycota; class Agaricomycetes; order Russulales; family Russulaceae; genus Russula; species Russula aff. compacta. The sequence continues at coordinate 16,640 of QLOT01016026.1, read as the reverse complement.
CCACACCACGGTAATCTGATTCGTAAGCCTTGCCTCGTTCATTCAGAGTTGCGCCCGTGGAGCGCAGAAGTGTGACCTAACCAACTCAATGAGCTTAAAGGGTTCATATCGTGCGTGGACTCGGAGAGGGAGCGAGAACTTACGATTGTGCGATAGCTTCACCCTTGCCGTAATCATTCACCCAGGTGCAGTGTCGCAGGGAACGGGTGCTAAAGTCCCTCCCAAAGTTCCACATTCTTATCAGCCACGCCGCACCTACAATGGATGATAGAATGGGATGGCGATAGGGCTTCTGGACTCTTCGCCAGCTTGATGGCGAGCTTGAACCCGCTCATTTTGCGCCCATATTGCTTTCTTTCAGACTCCAGACTCTAACTCTGAGGAATCACTCTGATGAGCATCGTCAAGACGACACACGCACACCTCATTGAACGGCCCATCTGCACACTTTTCATCTGTATTTTCCGCTAACCTTTTCTTTTTATTCCTTGTCCCTCGGTACCTTACCCCTGCTCATGCGCTGGGCTTCGTACGTATTACCCTTGCTCAGCCGATACAGTTGCCTCTCATGTAAGGCATACCCACTGTTTGGCCAGGGCCAGGATTATGAAGAACAAGGGCATCTTCCATATTTTCTTGAGACTATTGTCAAGACATATATGACAGCTATGCCCCTTAAAACGCATGCACGGGCCTTGACGATCGACGGAAGGGGTATGGCTTACATGAGGCAAACTGTAGGTAATCTAGTTTTCTGCGCCCATTTGATGGGCGGTTGATCCCGCCATCCCCGGGCGTGAGTAGGGCGCAGGGGGAGATAATAATGCGGTTTGCAACCAAGGAAGAAGGTAATGGTCTGACACTACGGGTGTCCATTCTGAGTATGGAAGTAGTTACTGGTAGGTTACTCAATGCCGCGAGAGTAGCCTAGGTATCGTTCGTCCGAATATGAGCGATGATAGATGTGCAGATACTGTCCCAAGTCCAATGCACAGTCCAAGAAAGAGACCAGAAACTGCAGCCACGAAAATGTGCGCTGTCCGAAATCAAGTCATAAAATCATGAAAGGTCCCAAAGTTCCAAAAGGGTTCCTCAAAAAATGGATGCACCCAGAATAATCCCGATGACACTGACGATAGAGCCCCTGCTCGGCAGGCGGATGGCTAGAGCGTCACTTGACTTTGACGTATTGGTCGCACTTGCGCTGCTGGTAGTCTTGTTGCTCGAGGAATTGCTGCCGCTCGTTGAAGTAGGACGAGCCTACGAGGGGAGTCAGAAATATTAGCGACGAAGATTACGGAGTTGGAGAGGGCTGGTGGAATTGGGATGGCAAGACACCTACAGATGAGGACGTCGAATTTGTTGGGGTAGCGGCGCCGATAGTTGAGGACGTCGTGCAGGATGAGGTTGCCCCCGCAGGTTGAGCCGCGGGGGTGTTCGGCTCACCTTGCATCCAAGTCGATCCGCCGTATACGCCCATAGGCTAGAAAGACGTCAATCAAATACTATTGAGTGAGGATCTAGGGTATGAGGCGTACCGGTCCGGATGCCCCGACACATTTGTCGAAACCAGGGTTATAATTGCCAGGCATGTTCCATGCGCAACCCATAATGTCGTAGATGTGGTTGCAGAGCGCTGGTGCCCCAGGTGCATCCTTACAACCGCGGAAGCAAAATTGATCGGCAGCAACGAAATTCTGTTGCGCGAAAGAAAACGATTGGTGAACTTATCATCTATGGAACCCTTGCCTGCACGTACCGTCCACTCGTGCAGCTGTTGGAGCTGCCCGGTGAAAGCAGAAGAGAATACGAGACCACCGACAGGATTACCTGGTCGACGTATTAATGGAGCTTGGAACGTAGTTGACAATGTGTCCTACCGTTGCCAGTCGCGCCATGGGGATCTAGTTCTCCTCCGGTGTCCCCGGCTGGAACATTCATCTTGGTCAGGTCGCCCACACCTCAATTAGAATTTAAGTCAGTATGAGAACAACAAATTGAGGTAAACAAAGACGCACCAGTAACTTGAACGTAATCTGGGGTTTGTACAAAGTGCGCGCCAGTAAAAGTACCGGCAGGGACAAGACGCGTTCCATAAAGAGGCTGTTGACGGTCTATGAGACATGTGTGTGGGTAAAACGTGATAATTTACATGCCTGGAGGCACCACGACACTTCGATTTCCTGGAAATGAGCCATCAATCATCAATCGTACACCAAATTTGTCGGAAAATTGGAGCAACCGAATAGGACGTACCTCGGTGTTGCCAACTGCGGAATTGGCACCAGGTTCTGGAGGCGCGAAGATACAGAAGTCGTCAAGGGAGTTTACTTTTAATTATTTTTTAAAAGTGATCGAGTGTCTCGATGAGCTTTTCAAGCTTTCCACTCCCGGCAGCGCACTCACTATAGGCATTTTGACATAGCGACGTCTGGTTGGAGCCAGTCCCGCACTGGTTAGTCCCTGCTTGTCCTTGTTCCGTCTGAGCTGGGAGATTGGAAGGGAGGTAGGTGGCCGTGTAAGTCTGCGCGCGAACGCCGACGAGGCCAAGGTTGAGGACCAGTGGGAGCACAGCGGAGAACATCGGAGGTCGTGACAAGGGAAGAGGGAGGAAGGGGAAAGGTCCAAGACTGTCAAATGAAGGGCGGTGGGCAGTATTTGAGTCCAATCAATATGGCACTGCTCGATCAGGCCAACACATTGTGAGAGGCATGTGAACTTGGCAGGCTTGGCGGTGTCAGTGCCTGGAAAGGGACAGACGCGATTTTGATGTGGCCATGACAGCACTGTACTAGCGAGCACCGAGACCGAGACGTGAGTTTATCCTGGCAAAGAACAATAACCGGGGTCGTGTGTATTGCGGCGGAAAAATACTGCGCGCGCACGGGCGGCCCGGAAAATAGCCAAGATAGGAGCCTTCGTAGCCGTGTGTCTACCCATAACAAGCAACAGTCCTGTGAATGGCATTTATCCTTTTTTTTCCTCGCTCGAACCTTCACTTCATTATGTCATACGTGACAAGGCGTTCTCGTCTTGGTGCAGAAATAATTTCAAATCCGTCCAACAGCTCGCGGCCTTGTCAGTTGTTGGGCGGCCCATAGGAACTGCACGTCGAACGTTGTCACCAAAACTGTTCCGTTCATGTGTTCATGTTTAGGAGGCCATCTTTTCGGCGGTGTTGGCTTAGGGGAGGGGAGGGACATATTCAGCACTGTGGCTTGAGGGGCCCAGTTTCCTAATCTGATTTAACTATGACAGAGTCGAGGCGCCACCCGCGGGGTCAGCGACAGATCTTATTCTTCGTCGCTATTCAGCTCAGCTCGTGGGACGGTGGTCTCTATGTTGGCACCATCCGATAACACGGCAAAAAGTCCTCGTCCTCGGCTGCTTAAACTAATGTCCGCTACCCGCGACATTACATTCTTGTTGCGCCAGTGTGAGCTACAGTGAAAAAGAGTCAATGATATGGGTCTGACCGGAAGCATCATCTCATTTGTGTCGATAGAGGCGAATCATTTCCCTTCATGGCTTGGCTTTCGACCGGTGGTTGAGTTGGTGCCCAGAGTTGAGGTGGTATCAATGATGAATCAGTATCTCCATATCATGTGCGTGGTTAAGATCCGTGTTGAGGCCCCCTTTCGGCGTTAGCATATATAAACACCACCCCGGCTCTTCCACCCCCATTGCCCTACCCGTCCCTCAAAGTCGGCAAGGATCTCAAAGTCGGTTAGGATGGCCCTCGTAGAACACACTTTTGGCTTCTTTCACAATCTCCACCCCGTTTGGATCGTTTCTGTTGTCCCCGCACTCGTCATACTGGCCCATTTAGTTCCGTGGCTCGTTGACCCTCATGGCCTTCGATCGTTCCCGGGCCCTTGGGTAGCCCAGTTTTCGGACCTGTGGTTAGGGCGCGTCGCTCAGCAAGGGCATCGTTCAGAAGTTGTCCATGAGATGCACCAGAAGTATGGTGAGTTCGACACGTGTCAACTTGATATTCGCTCGAGCAAGTCTGACATTTCACTCAGGAACGTTTGTCCGCATTGCGCCGAACCATCTCTCCATTTCAGATCCTGCAGCATTGCAACTTGTCTATGCACACGGCAATGGCTCGTTAAAGTCCAACTTTTACGATGCGTTCGTCTCCATCACGCGTGGTCTATTCAATACACGCGACCGCGTTGCACACACGCGCAAGCGCAAGATCATTTCCCATATCTTTTCTCAAAAGAGCGTCCTGCAGTTCGAACCTTACGTTAAGAGCTACGTAAGATCGTTCATACAGCAGTGGGACCGGCTCTGTGCGGGAGGTGCCAAGGGCTTGCAAGGTGATGACGGGGAGGGTGGATGGAGAGGCCGTGATGGACGTGTTTGGTTGGATTGCCTACCCTGTAGGCAAAACAATTTCATCCCTAAACTCACTTTCGTGTTGACCCGAGGCCATAGGGTTCAATTATCTTGCCTTTGACATCATTGGTGGGTCATCCGCCCTCTGCCTCGTACCGGCGTTATTAACAAGGTGCTTCAAGGTGACCTCGCTTTCGGAAGCCCGTTTGGTATGATCGCAGCTGCCAAAGATTCCGCCCCGGTCGCCAAGTCTCATGAGCAGGGGATCTCTGTTTACGGCCAGGAGGCAACTAAATGCGAGACGATTTCTATCCCTGCCATCAAGATTCTGAACGATCGCGGGGAATTTTCTGCCTCAATGGGCGTTCTTCCTCCCTGGCTTCGCCCATTCGTCAAACGTTACATTCCATGGTATAGCAGGGGCTCTGCTGCGGTGCGGAATCTTGCGGGCCTGGCGGTTGCTGCCGTGGCAAAGCGCTTTGCCTCCCCCGCTTACCGAGTTGACCTCTTGAGTAAGCTGCAGGAAGGTCAAGATGAAGACGGCAACCCCATGGGTAGGGAAGAGTTGACTGCTGAGGCGCTCACGCAGCTTATCGCTGGGAGTGATACAACGTCAAAGTATGTTTTCTGTTCGAGACACGTTAGAACGCCGTCTGACGGGTGCTTAGCTCGTCTTGTGCGATCACATACTATCTCGCGGCCAATCCCGATGTCCAGAGAAAGTTACAGAAGGAACTGGATGAAGCACTGGAGAATGAGGATGATCCAGATACTTCCTTCGAAAATGTGAAGAATCTTCCCTATCTCAATGCCGTCATCAACGAGGCGCTCCGGCTACATTCCACCTCGGGCATCGGTTTACCCCGGCTTGTCCCGCAAGGAGGAATAACGATCCAAGGTCATTTCTTCAAGGAAGGGACAGTCTTGAGTGTGCCAAGCTATACCATTCACAGAGATCGAGAAGTGTGGGGCGATGATGTCGGGGCTTATAGACCAGAAAGGTGGTTCGAGAGGGATAATGATGCGATCCAAAAGACTTTCAATCCGTTTTCGTACGGGCCTCGGTACGTATTGTACTACTACTCAAGGGAACGTGGTTGTCGATGATGTGATAACCACGCTATAGGGCTTGCGTCGGCCGGAACCTTGCCGTCCTGGAGTTGTTGATCATTATTTCCTCGGTATTTCGTCGCTACGAGATCGTACTGGAACACCCTGACGAGCAGGTAAGTCAACGGACACCAAGCTGTGCTCTTTCGCAGTAATTGATGGGGTATGTGCAGTTCGCGACAAGGGAGGGCTTTTTGAGGAAGCCGTTACGGTGTCCCGTGGGAATGAGGAGGCGTGTATGAAAATCACCGTCTCCAATTTTGGGCTTTAGTTGGTGTCAGGTGCCCGAATGAATTACATTTCGCTTCTGCAGTTGTATTTGACATCGTGTAGGAGAGAAAGTTGTCTATCAAACTTGTCCAATGATATGCGTGGGTGAGTAAGACAATCAGCGTGGGAAGTGGCGCAGTCGCCGTACGTGAAGCGGGGTGAAGGCACAGGGCCGAAGCGACCGACCAAGTCCCCACATCCTTATCCGTGTTCACTCTTTAAACTAGATCCCACCGGCACATCTCGGCCTTCCTCCCCTCCCTAGAAACACACCTCTCCTCTCTCGTGCGCGCGAACTGCGCACACTATGCACCCTGCTGCCTCCTCGTGAGGACAAGCCCAACCATTTACGACCACCATATCCCCTCCCCACACCCACCCACTAGCAGTACTTTGGGAACGAAGCAGCCGCAGTAGAAACAACCATGGCGACCACAACCACAACACTCGTGGGACCTTCAAGTTTTCCCTTGCCGTCACCGTCACCGTCGCCGTCCTCATCGTCCCCACAGCAGTTCCTCTCAGGCGGCACGTCGCCATCCGTCATCATTGGTTTCATCAGCTTTGGCGCTTTCCTCCTAGGCGTCGTGTCCTTCTGTGCGTGGAGGAGAATTTTGGGTCACCGCAACATCCTGCCCTTGCCCTCCTTCCTCGCGAGGTACCGTCGCCACCACCTGTGGCAGAACCGGGAGGATGGCCGTGTGGATGCTGCTACCACTGCTCGTGGCAGCAGAAAGCCAGAGATGTTCGACGCGTGGATTCAGCGGCGGACCAAGGATGTCTCAAAGTGGGAAGACTCCCTGGTGAGTTTATATATATATATGCATGTTGATAGGAGGGCTCGGCCCCATGGTTTCACGGCCAAAAAAAAAGGAAAAGCTTTGTTGCTGAAGCGTTGTGGACCTTGTTTTTTTTTGTTTTTTTGATCTTATAGCCCCTGTCCGCGACGCTCTTCACCACAGAAGCAATACAGACTGAATGTATGACTGAAGCTCCCCCGAGGGATGTCAGCGACAGCGTGGAGGAAGACAGAGAGAAACAGCAACAGCATGTGCGCGATGGCAACGACAGTAGCTTGCAAGTCGCCGTCCTTCTTCAGATGCCTACACCAGGTCGTGCGGGGCCTCATAACGACGTCGGCGAGGAGCTATTACCATGTATTGTCCGGGATGAGTTGGTTATTGGGCTTGTTGGAGTTCCATGGGCTAGAGAGGACACCCTTCGCTTAAATGGGAACACGTCCTATCTCTAATACACGATCGGCATGATGTCCCATATTTGGTTGCTATGGGCGATTCTAGAACATATTGTAATATCGTAGGGCTCAATCATAGATGCGACACTATCGCCAATCAGAATTTGTGAGACTCAATAGCACAGTACAAAACAATCGCAGGCATGGGGGGATAGCGACCTCTTCCTATGGCACATGAGAACGTCACAACAACCATATCCAAGGTGGGGGGGAAACAATACACGGTTCAATGCGTTGTCCCCTCCCGAAAGGGGGGATGATACGTCCCGATGGCAAATTCCCTGCGCCCCCAGCCCTCCACGCGCGATAGCTGCGAGATTTCGGATCGGCGCCAATTCGCCACGTCCGCATGGGGCATCGCGATAATGAAGGATGTCCTGACACCGCGGATAGGCCCAAGCGCATCTGCACTCGCAGCCGCGCCATCCAGCTGGTACTCTTGTGGGGGTGGTGGTGGGGGTGGCCGGTGGCTGAAAATATTACTGTGCAAGGACCAAAGGCGGCGCTCAAACACTGTGGGGGATCTCACTTGTCCAGACGGCGCACGGTCCACGTCGGCGGACAATGGCTAAGTTCCGAACCAAACTTTTTTAGCAGCTGGTAGATGATGGTGTTTTGTATGTAGCACGGAGATCCACACGACTCACTCTGATGCTCTCCCAATCCCATTGATTCCCACCGGGTTCACCCCGAGTCCACACCTCACACAGCGTCGGCACGCGTTTGTAAGTGCTGCTGTCGTCGTCGAACTCGAAGAAGGCTGGGCTGCGACGGCGGTGTTGTAACCGCCAGAAGAAACCCAGGCAAGAAAAGGCTATGAAGAGCGTGGCGAAGATGACGAGAAGGCCGAACAAGAGGGTTGTCGATGTTGGGGTACTTTTTCCAGATCCACCGGTGGAACTCGAGGTGGGAGAATCGGTGGAGGTGGAACTTGGGGGAGAATCGGTGGAGGACATGGCTGCCAGGAGCGGACACCGCCGTGGAAACAAACGGGAGTTCAAGCCAAAAATGGCCCAGCCATTTGGCCTTCGAAGGCCAAAGGAAGACCAAGAGGTCCTAAGACCTAACACGTCCGCGGCATGTCCGCATTGTGGATCCAATCATTTCCAAATCAAGAAACAGAATATAACATTGCAAAATTACACGTGACTTATTCCCATATATATCCATGTTCACCATGCCATGTCCCCTTGCACCAGATGGTCAATTACAGGCCAGTTCCGACAAGTTACGACACTCACCTTTCGCGATCCTGTCCTTCCGAACTACACTCATGATACCTACGGCATGGTTCTCCAGCATGTCAACGTATGGTTTCAATGAGGTCTTTTCCCAATCTGAGAACAAACATTTTGCCATTAACGGGATCTGTCTGAGAGGGGAGACAAACAAACCTGGGTGATCTTCTCCAGAAGATTCGGGTGTCACCGCATCGAGTTCTCGCAAGAGCTGGCCGACTGTCGGAACAAGTCTAGGGTCAAATGCGTCTATTGTTTCTGGATCAACCGGAACACAAATGCGTCCCGTCTTGGGGTGTACGCAAAATGGTGCTTTCAGCAAGTGGTTTCGATGCTTCGACACTTCTGCGTCAATCCGGGGATACGTATATTGAAGAATAATGTCTTCCATTGCCTGCTTCAAAGGTACCTTCAAAAGACAATCACGTCAATAAAGTAGACTATCTTGAGATCCATTGTAGGCGACCTTCTCTTCCGCGGTTTTGTAAAACGCTTTGATCTCATCTTTGAGATCCGTCCATTTGTCAATCGAAGAGCGACCTTCCGATAGTGCCCACTTCTTTTGGAGATTCTCAACGATCTTTGAATCCGGTATCAGTTGAAGAAGTTCTTTCCACCCGTCCTCCTCCTTGAAACAATCCTGGTCCAACAGAACAAGGTCTGAGAAAGGTCCGACAAGCTGGTCAACTGCATCCCTGTCATCGAGGTTTAGCATTACCCATGTGCACTTTTGCCGGAATTCCCTTACTGGATGGATGGTGGGAGGGCCGCTGAACGACCCTTAATTATAGGTCGTACATTGACTTTCTTGTACATCTCCTTGCCACCTTGTACGACTGTAATGGAGTTCACGAGGGATCTCCGTTGTTCATCCGTCAATGCCATCGCCTCTCGGTCCGATACCCACAAATGAATTCCGCGACGACCCGAGTACACCCAGAGTAGGTGCTTGTAGCCGAATTGTTGCCGCATAGCAGAGTCGAGCACACGGACCGCAGCGCCGATGAAACCCCAGCAGCGCTTGCAGATGTCCGCGCCAGAACAGCAAGTTCGGATGCCGTCGTAGTCCGTCATATCAATATCAAAAACGAGCTCTCTTTGAACGGGAGTAAATGCGCCTGGCCGCACGGTTTTCTTGTCCCGAGGCTTAAGGACGAATGAAAGGTTTCGTATCAGGACGGAAATTCAAGCGCAACGAGACCAGGATACGCACTCGCGCGGTGTAGACGGGACCGATCTCAAACCGGGTCGGATTCAACGTGCATGTCTGCTTTTTGAATTCATCTGCAGTTATAAACGAGTTGTAACGCAAATACACGTCATTCTGTAGAGTGAACGAGATCTCGCGGTGGGTGAACAGCCGGCTGGGGGTGTGCTCATGGTTCAGCCATTTGAAGATCGACTTGAAGGGGTAAAGCCGACGATAGAAGGCGAGCATAAGCTCCGGTGTTGGCGTCTCTATTTCTGCGGAAGACATGGCAGCTTCGCGTATTCCTCGATCGTGCAAGACGCGGAACGAACGGAGCGACGACGAAAGCTTGCCACAGGTGGGTAGGGCAAACGCCAGGCCTCAGGTCGAGCTGTACGTTTGCTCGCTAAGACGCGACGCGTCACGCGTGACAGACGCGGTAGGTGACGATCGTCCATCGCCCTTTCGCGCCGGTGGTCCGGTCTCGAACTCGTGCACGTTCAAATGGCGTGTAACAAATATTACCCACCACCTTTTCCTCACGCGGTCAAACCCGACAGACGGAGCAACCAGGGGGTGTCTATCACTCAGCCGTATCCTTTTGCCTTGTCTCTGCCTATCTGTGCACCCGAGTCGCATCATCACTCCTACATTATGATCGTCTTCGCTTGTATGCCGTAACCGATCCACCTCTGCGAGTCAATTGCTCGCGCTCGGGCTTTTCTGTTGGTTGATAGTTGATACTCCAACAGAACTTCCGAAGTTGCCCTGGCAAAAACCTCATCAAACTCTGAATCATCCACGTGCCTAGATAGCGCGGCCCCGGAAATTACAAGCTACTAACCCTGACTAGGTACTAACCCTGACTAGGCTAGTTAGCTGGTTGCCACTGTATTTGGATACACTGTGCCCAGGGCCCGCATTTCAGGAGAATAACGAACCTGAAGACAAATGAACACTCTGTGTTTGGCCCTCCGTCAAGAAGATGTATAAGCTCGTTTACGCGAAAATCACTCCACATTCTCCCCCGCATGCGCCACGGCCGCTTTGAACGGGTTTGAGGCTGTGCTATGATCAATTCCGTTTGGTTACGATAAAAGACAAATAAATCAGTGTGGGAAGTGCTGTTTCGATGAAGAACACCATAGGCGCGAACATTCGAACCTTCATTGATTTGCTATGGAACATGGAACCCCGAAGGCCCCTCTCGCTTGTTTGTAGGTCCTCCAGCATTGGCGCCGCATGTTTCTGCTACATTTCTCGAGACAGCACGCCCTGGTTTTTGGCTGTAAACGCGCTCAGTGAAGGAAGTGCGTTTGAGAATCACCACCGAGGCAGTGCTACCCATCCCACATTGTACAGTACTTGCGACTTGATGACGACCACATACCCCCATTGGCCGATATCTGGCCTATCATGCTAGACGACGCGTGCTATTATCTCCGTCAATGAAGTCTTCCTCTGAGGCCCGATCCAGGACTGAACTTTATCTGATGCGGCAGCGCCGCCCAACCTGCGACCCGTGATACAAATCGCATTTGGTTGTGTCCACACCACAACCTGCGCGATCTATTTGATAAGGGCTGGCCACCCCCGTCGCCCGGCATGCTGCCGAATCTCTATTATCCACTCGTCCGATGACACGACGAAGCACACATCAGAGTTATCGGACGAGAGGCCGACCCCGACCCCGGCGACCTGGCTCGTAAAATGAAAGCTGGTTTATCGTGACCCAAGTTAAGTCGCCTCACCTCTCGGGCTGTTTTAATTTTGAGACCCAACGGTGGCCCTGCTTCATTTAGCTACCGGCACGGAACGCCGGGTGGGATCCCAAGACCCAAAGCCAAAAGCGAATGGGGGGTACCAAGTTGCCAATCGAGTCATGATCGAGTCTGGGTACATGCGGACACAGGGACACTCCAAATCGAAAAAAATGCATTTGGCCCAAGAGGAGACAGGTGAGCCCAGGGAAATGCCGCGCAGTCAGGTGGCGCAGCACATCCCCGCTTTGGAGAAAAAATAAGTTTACTTTACGGTTGCTTTTGTAACAAGGTACCAACGACCAGTTGCGCACCCCCAAACCTCCCAAACCCCCTTCCCCAGTACCATCAAAGTGCCTGCCTGAAGTGATGGAACATTTCCAGTTTTTCGACGGACCAGCTTCCGCGTGTTCCGCGTGACATGGCGTCTTGTCGTGCTGCAACGCATCAACTTCGAACCCAAACCCAACGAAAGCCTTGTCACCGGTCCTCGCCACCGCCGGCTAAGTGCTAAGCGCGGTGCACGCATGGCACTGGCGAACACGAGGGACGAATGTGGAAGGGGAAGGAGGGGGAGGGGAGAACTAGATTACAGTGTCCGAGATCTCGCTGGATCCACGGGACCCTCACTCCACTCGTGTCTCGCTTCTTTCGCGCTTTTTCAGGTTTTCACAAATCGACAAACCGTTTGAAATACGAATCACAGGTGATCGTTCGCTTGCCAGTCTCTGCCTGGCCCCCCACCCCGTCTCGCTGGCTCCCTTGGACCATTCGGGGGTTCGGACCGATCGTGGTTACGCTTCGGACGCGGGGTTTCAAAAACAGAAACAGAAAGCAGAAAAAACCGGGAAGAGTGTTCTCGACTTGTCGATTGATCGCGCATCGAGGCGAGGCGAGGCAAGGTGGCTGGAGGGGGTCCCTTCGGCTGCGTGCGTTGCAGGAAAGCGCAGCACTACTTGCTCGTGTTGTTGGGTCCTCCGATGACCTGTAGTGTTGGTGGGTTATGGATGAAGTGCGGATAAAAAAAAAGGCGTGTCTGTTGTCTCTCTCCGCCGAGGGAGAGCTGAGGGTGGAAAGGGGAGTCGCGCAGTCGTATCGTATCGCCCGACGGTAATTAAAACCAAGCGTCGTGCCTTGTTAGCATGAGCAATTTTCGCGCACGTGCACTGCAGATCAGAGGGCCCATCAGCTGCGAAATGGACTAGCCGGCAGGAGAAAAAATAACAAAGTGGAGCACCCAACGGACCGAAAATCCATCGACGTCACTGATGCACGCCAATCGTTAAGTTTCTCCCAGGCCCCGTGCGGAATTCCTGCGGGGGTGGGCACTTGTTACATCATGTGTTGGAGTGTCTTGTGTGGGATTCACCAGGATCAATCAAAGGATCAGGATCGTTGTGACAACATTATCTCACACTTGACCTGTTTCGTGCACTCGCTGCTTGGTGGGTCCGTGGGTCCCCCTTTCCCCCCTCTCGTCAACCGAGAGATAGAAAGAGATCGTACCACCGTGACAAGACACGTACCGGGAAGTTCACCGATTATAGGTGAGATCGAGTCGATCATCGTCCTAGGCGAGAGTATACCTTTTTTTGCTTGCATTGTTGTGCACCTCAGGGTACGGAACCCTAAGGAACACCATTCGCATGCACACCTTTCTGATCCTGCGTCTAACGCGCATGTCCTCTTTCAGGCGCGACAGGCGAGATACTACTACTGACTAGTACTGATTTCACGAACGTATCCAAGTAACAATAGCAACATACGTGAATACGCAATAGTGAGATCATATGTATGTAAACGAGTAAGATAATCCGTGGGGTGATTTGAGTGGCTTTCGTATACAGTATATTCATTAGGGTTAACTACACGGCCCTTATAGAAACAGTTACAAATGTCATTGGATTGATTCTAAATAACAAGATGTAGATCGACATGCGAGAACCAATAATAACGAAATGCAAGCGCAAGGACATACAGCAACCATGACGGCATGCCCATATAGGGTGTGAATCTGACATGCAACGGGGTATAGTCGTACTGCTTAATTTAGTTAAGACTTAATGATGTGATGATGAGGGTACCTCGGACCCTATCATGACTTTGAGGACCATCTCTCCTCGTTCGTCCACACCACGAGTGAGGAGATCAAAGGCGTGCGCGGTCTCGGAAAGGGCGAAGCGATGCGTGATGAGCTTGTCAAGGTTCTGTAACTTGCCAGAGGCGAGAAGAGCAATGGCCTCTGGATACGTATTCGCATAGCGGAAGGAACCCAGGATATCCACTTCTCGCAATGCAGCCGCTGAAAGCGGGAGGGAAGTATTGCGGGTTCCCATTCCGATAAGCATCACCCTCCCACCCGTGATCGCCGTCTAGATGGGCAAAGGTGCCGAGAACGACGTCAGTTGACCTTATAACCGGGGAATACGGAAGGGGAATCCCGTACGTGGATTGCCATTTGTATGCATGGCTCGGCGCCAGTGCATTCGAACACCACATCAAACCCGTTGTTTTCACCAAACGTCTCAAGAAGGCAATCTGCAGTTTCCCTTGCTCTTCGGAGTTGCTCCTCTGGCGACTTTGCCTTTGAACATGCGGACAGGCAGAACACATCGTCAGCAAAGCCATGTGTTTTGGCGAAGGAGAGACGGGTTTCGTTGATATCGACGGCCACGACGCGAGAGCAACCATAAGACTTTGCGAGCGCACAGGCCAATAGGCCAATAGTGCCGACACCGTAGACGAGGACAGTTTGACTTGTTGAAAGCGCGGCCCGACGGGATGCATGGATGAGAACGGAGAGAGGTTCTGCCAAAGCACCCTCTTCAAAAGAGACGTTTTCAGGGAGACTGCAGCAATGGACGCATGAGGGTGGGTACAAGGAGTGAGTGTAAGAGTGAGGCTTACGGATGTAGGACGTGGGCGGGATGATTCATACGTTCTTGAAGGGTACCGTCGAGGTGCGGGAATGTCTTTGCACTGCTAGCAAAACGAAGATTCTTGCACAGATTGTAGCGGCCTTTCGAGCAATAGTCACAGTTATTGCACATAACGCCAGCCTCGATAGCAACTCGTTGGCCGAGTACTAAGTTCGTAACGCCGGGACCAATCGCAGTCACGATGCCAGAGGCTTCGTGACCGAGAACTAGGGGTGTTTGGAGGGCGAAATCTCCGTTACGACCATGGAGATAATAGTGTACTGCAGAGGGGGATGTGAGGAACAGCGGAGTAGGTCGGTGGAGAGGGACGTACGGTCACTCCCACAAAGACCAGTGGATACGACGGCGACCTGGACCTGACCTTGTAGAGGGGGCCATAGGGTGCGGTCATCTATCCTGAGGTCATTTGGACCGTGGAGGACGGCAGCATATTGTTGTTGGAGTGCGACGGGAGACATGAGAGCGAGGAGAGGACGGACGAGGGAGGAGTGGAGGAAGGGGGAAGGGTGAGATGGATATTTAAACTGAGAAGGTCAAACATGTTCGTTCGGCGGATAAAAGAAATAAAGGGTTGGAATAGAATAGAATAGAATAAAAAGGCGGGCGGGCGGGGGATAGAGCTTGAGCTTGCTTGGGTTGGTGCAAGTGACCCTTGCCCTCCTTTCCTTCTTACGGACCGAGTCTCCGCCCTCCACCTCAGTCCATCGAGATCTGCTCACCCCGACCCTCTTTCCGACTCGCTACGCACGCATCTTTAGCCGCTCACCCCGCTCAACACCGTCCCGCCCACGCCCACTTCATCTCCCTTCCTTCCCTGCCCCCTACCCCTTTCCTTCTCCCTCCCCGCCATCCCAAACACACACATTCTCCTGCCTCCTTCCTCCTCCATGGCCAGCCCCGTCTTGTCCAGTCCAACTCCGTATCCTCTATTCCCTTTTCACAATACCCTTTCTCACTTCCTCGGCGCGACCACCCGGTCCGCGTAATTTTATACTGCACCCAATGCTCCACCACACCCCATTTTCCTCAGTCCCCCTGTGAGATTCATGGAATCCACTCCCTCCGTACCTTCTCCTTCTCTCTTTGACTTGTCCGGTCGACATGTCCTCATCACGGGTGCATCTAGGGGTCAGTCTTCGCTTTCCCTTTCTTCGTGGTTTGATTTGCTCAATTCGTGCCTATCTATTCCCGCTCATCTCGTTCATGTCACCCTTAACTCAGGTATCGGCGCCGCCTGTGCGATCGCACTTGCCCAAGCTGGTGCTGCGCTCTGCCTCGTCCTTCGTGAACCCCATGACGACCCGCCACCGAACCTTTCCACTGTAAATGCCATCCGGGACTTAGGTGCCACCGCAGAGTTGATTTATTGCAATTTGGACAACCTCGATTCCGTAAGGGGCATCTTTCAGAAGGCTCTGGACGCTATGGGGGGTCGTATCGATGTTCTGGTCAACTGTGCTGGCATTCAACGGCGATCACCGAGTCTTGACTTCTCAGAAACAGATTGGGATGATGTACGTCCCCGTCACGCACCACATCCGTCTTTTATTTTTCTGATTCCGGCGCAATCACGTTCTCATCTTTCTCCTCCGAACCTGCGGTTACTTCATTTGTCTGTTCCCATACTTACTTTATCTTGCAGGTTTTAGACGTCAATCTCAAATCCGTCTGGCTCCTTTCGCAAGCTGCCGGCCGCCACATGGTACCAAGACGGCAAGGAAAAATCATAAACTTTTGCTCCCTCCTCACCTTTCAAGGTGGTCTCACAGTTCCCGCCTACGCAGCTGCCAAAGGCGGCCTAGGTCAACTTACGAAAGCTCTGAGCAATGAGTGGAGCCAGCACAATGTTCAGGTCAACGGCATTTGTCCCGGCTATATCGCTACCGATATGTGAGTGTAGTGGTTACGACTTTCCTCATACCCCTTCTTTTCGAGTGCAACGTACCACCACGCTTTCTATAATCTCGATTGCCCCTTTTGAGTAGTGCGCCTGCCGCACCAACATCTCCGGCCCGCCCGCGGCCCGTAATCTTATCTTTTCCCAACCTAGTCTAGCTGTCTAGCTACTTCTTCCCCGCGAAGGCCCCTTCGATTCGATTCCCGAACATCATATTCGTTTCATATTACCACAGAAGGCCGTGCGCTGATGCTATATCTCTCCACAGGAATGAGAAGCTATTGGCCGATCCAGTACGACTCCGCCAGATATCTGAGCGCATTCCAGCTGGGCGTTGGGGCGACCCCATGGACTTTGCTGGTCCAGTCGTCTTTCTTGCCAGCCGAGCCAGCCAGTACGTTTGTGGGGAACTTCTCGTCGTTGACGGGGTGAGGAATATTTTGGCCTTCATATATCTTTTCTTATTAATTATGCTTCGTAGGGTTGGATGGGTAGGTAGGAGTCATCGAAGATTCCAGACCGGGCGTATAACGGAATCGTGTAGTCACCACATGTGTTAATTCGCTTGTCGATATTACTCCACATCTAACGTTGGCGCCTGTTTTGTCTATCCGTATCTTTTATCTCCAATTGCGTTG
>QLOT01016018.1:0-10062 GCA_003313875.1 Russula aff. compacta | reverse complement strand
GACTCATTCTGCTCAAGACCATCTTATCAATCCAAAGGCTGAATTGTATCCGTTCATCCAGAGGGCCAACCCTACGCCCAGAATCAGACGAAAGCAGGGTTTTCGGTCGTCACTGAGGCTCGCGTCTCTCGTCCTGGGGTTGCGGCCCAACTAGATGACACGCTCGCCATGATTCTCGCTCGTGTCGCTGAGAAGGACGTTCATCTCTCAGAGACCTCGGATTTATTCCTCGACATCGATCCGAGTTCCGGCACCTGTAACTACTGGTTTGCAGACTACGCCAACCGCACATTTTTTTTTTTTTTTGGAATTCATTATAGTAACCGCACACAAATTTTGGGCTTCATCAACTGGATACAAGGGAAGCTGGAATGCCCAATTCTTACTCAAAGGATCATCTTTGTGAGTCTTTCATGGTGTTTGCTTCGTCAAAAGTGGTAAATTTCGTATTTCGTGACTAGAATGCTCCTTGGAGGAGAATTACTGGATTCATGTTGAGATGTTCCCCGCTACTGCACCTCAAAATTCCATGACCCTATGCGTGAATACCTACCTACATTCCAAACTAACCCGCACAGGCATGCAGGAGAATGATCTGGAGTTCATTGAGGGATGACACGTTATATTTTAGATGCTCTTACATCCGACGTTCCGACCTTCCCATACGCGGCGGAAGAGAACGAAAAGCTTATCAACCTCCTTCAGAGTTTTAAAGGTATACTCTTCTTGGCGAACCTTACGTGACCTTAGCTCTTCGCAGAGCATGCCTCCAATGCATATGTCACGACCTGTGCTGCCGGGCTATAGGAAATTGTCGGTAAGCAGAATGCTGTACCTACGAATCCTGTATTTCTCAGGATTCTTTTTCCGCTCCAGCAAACCACCGCTTTTTCACCCACTTTGGTGAAGATCATTGTCGCTTGTCCCCCGTCCCCTCGGTATTGGAGGCTCCAACTAGAAAGGGGAGCCTCAATTTGACTGTTATATCTAAGGCTCTGTCTATAGGTCGAAGTGGAACAAGTTTGTTTCCGACAAAGTAGAAGACCTGAAGCAGAAAATGATATGGGTAAGCTAAATACTACCGTAGGACCGTAGTATATCCCTCTGCCCTGCATTAGCACGGCCGCAATGGTGCGCCTTTACCTCTGCTGGTGGCTAACATACAGTCGTGGCCAACTCAGTCCGTAATTATTCCCCTTCTTCGTGCCGGCGACACGTTCCCCCCCCCCCCCCCCCCAACGGCAGAGCTCCGTTGTCCGCTCGGAGCCGCCGCGCAAGACATGCTAGAGGAGTCCCTCCGCAAGTGGGGACATGTGCGGGGCGACTCTAGTACACCGGCCGTGCTTGCCGTGCGTGAATTTTTTCTCTTTCATTTGGTCGGTTCGGGTGGTTTGCTGACGGGTTGCCTGGCTCGCTTGCGTTCCCCCTCACAGTTTGTCGATAAAGTGCTACCAGAGTTGTTAGCGCGAGGTGATAGAATGACTTACCTCTATGCGCTGCTCGACGAGTCCGATGTGGTCATCTTCCCCAAGGTCGAACCCGTCGTCCGCGCAACGGACCCTTCTCCATTCTCCACGCGCATGTTTGCTATTCTTCCACCTCTTACGACATCATCCACAGAACCGCCGAGGGCGAGTGCCCAGATCAACAATGGGGCATCTGGTTGACTGGAAAAGATGCAACGCGCACTTTCGGGCATGCCACGCTTCATCAAGTTGCAGCTGATGGCCCCACTACAAAGCGTAGACAAACAGCGGAGAATAAGGCAGCAACACTGCAATGGATCCGCGCTGTGAACCCGAAGCCGGAGTACAGCTTCTTGAACATGTTCAGCAAAAACGAGAACGGTGAGCCATTGGTGACTATGATTCTCCATACAGTCTCGTGCCTGATAAGTTCTTCTTCCCAGGGTCCCGCCCTTGCAAGCAAAAACGTATCGAGTCTATCCCATTTCCACTTGTTGGAATCACAAGCCCAAACAGATAAATGCCGACTAACCTCTCCTTTACTCCGAGCGGCGTCCTATGGATCGTCTCCAATCCACCTCTCTTTAAGGCAACAAACCAACAAACCCTCCACACCGCGCTATTCCTCAAGACGTCCAACGCGTACGATGCGTCAGCACTCAGCAGCTGGTGCCCAACTCGCGCCACAAGCGCCGTTGCTTGCGCCCCGCCCAAGCTTGCCATCATCGCTAGTAGGATGCGTGTGAATTCGACCCGTCTCTTCCTCCTCCAACCGCTGCAGAATCACACACGTGTTCCTCGCCAGGCGCCAGAGCCTCGGACGTGGCATATCTTAGATTATCTATGGTCCTCCTGGTTCATCTCCAGTTCTCCATCTCGTCGCCATTTTGCGCCTCCCCCTCTCTCAATCACGATCTATCATGCATATCCTGCAATTCTTCGGTCGCCGAAAAAATAAGGTTTGCAGTTCGATTCGTTTTTTTATCAGCGTCTCCGCCCAATCACCTTAACCGTCTTTTCCTTCACAACCCGGGCCGCCAGTTCTCAGCGCGATCTTTTCAGCTGCTGATGTGAAGTATCTAACTGACATAAAGTTGTAGCTGGGATAGACCGAAGCGTCCGGATCGAGGGAGGAGCGAAGCACAAAGAACTACGGGTAGCCAACGTTGTCTCCCACGAGACGTGGGAAGGACTGCATGATGTGTGACGTATTGTACTATAATTTTTGAACAAACGTTTGTAACTACGATGATGGCCACATCCGAGGTGCTGGGCCAAATTTGTCCACTACACCACGACTCCCGTGCACGGAAACCTTATGTATGTGCTTTATTAGGAGCAAACACAAGGTGTACACATTGCAGTACAGACACCGGAGGCGAATCGTTCCGCAGAGAATGCCAATTTCAAGTTTAGTAAGGCCTGGCACTCGGACGACATGTTTCGGGCTGTATTCAATGCGTTAACCTCCTGAGGGGGTGGTTAGGTCTTGGAACGGTGCTAGTTCAAAGTGAGAAAGGGAACTGTCGGTGAAAGGAGACCAAAAAATACCGCATCTGAAGGGCTGCAAGCGTGCGTCCTCCTCACAGACATCACCTGGCGGAGATATGGTACCCTTCAACGACAAAGTATGCCGCTGGCAGCGACTAGCTCGCACGCTCTCAATGGGCTCACCAGGTCGTTTTGGGAGTGAAATTGTCCCGCCTATTACTTCTCTGGGCACACATTGTAGATCAGCGTACGTCCACTTTCTCTGACAGTCTCCCGGGACTGTCAGGACTCATCCCCCTTGACAAGACAATCCTATCAGCCTTAAGGGACCCATCCATCTGCTCATGTTGTGGCAATATGGCAGCCACGCTGTTTCTCGATTTGTTTGTGACGTAGCGGAAATGTGATACGACAACGACTGTATCAGCAGACGGCCGCGCAGAGACTCGGATCCGATTGAGGTTCTGCACAGAATGCAAGATACAATTGAATGAACACTCAGATAACGGGTGTGCTCATGTACTTCTGTCCTACTTTTTTGTGGAGAGTGTGTGGACCATGCGTGTACGCAACGTTTTGGGGTACGGACCTCTGGAAGAAGAACATGTTTAAGGGGTAGAAATGGGAGTGCATCTGCGAGCGACATGTTGCTCCTATGAAGATGTAACCCAACATGGTTCTGTTGCCAGTGACCAAGTGATAGTGGTGGGCCTCCATGCACCTACATGGCCTAACGCGCACGCAAAGCGCGGCAACGAAGCTAAAATTCCCCCTTAGACCATTATGACTTGAGATCCAAATTGTGGCCGGCCCTTGCGCCCACAGACTCAGGCGTGACGATCAGGCATGGTGATCGACGACTGATCCGTCGACACCAACACGTTGAAGCTACACACGTACCTTATGGCGCGCTAGAAAACCTTCCCGTGTGACCATCTGCCAGTGGATGCACCATCTATGCTCCTTCCATCTTCGAACCCGAAAACCTTTCCCAAATCTCGGCTCTCACCTGTAGAGACAAGGCCAGACCACTTTCTTTTGCCATGCTCACCAAACCTAGAGCCAATCTTCAATCTTCAATCTTCAAGCTCTGTCCCCGGACAGTACTTTAACCCCTTGGCACTGGCACATCTAGCGCTCAGGCTGGCCTACCCACCGTAAACATCCTTGAGTCCCCAGTGCTTCCGCTCAAAAGTTCTAAACTGCCACAGGCAACGCAACAGAAACAAATTGCCGTCTTCTCAAAGTTAGAACAGAATCCTTTGTACGGCACCCGAATGGCCCGCATTAGCATGCATGGAGAAACGTGAGATTGGTTAGGTGAATTTCAGGGGGATTCCTTTTAGAAAAAAGGGAGCCCACATCCATCGATAACCCACCAGTTGCTTCTCGGGCCGCGTTCCGTTCCACTGTCTCACGGTCCCAACCAAATATATTATTATATTATTATATGGACGCGTCGTCCGACTCGTCCGACTCGTCCACCACCCATACCGCATCGGACTCAGAGCTTCAGCGCTTCCGCTGTGTAAATTTCATAGCTGCAAATTTGCATTCAGTCAACAGCTTCAAACTTATCAAAACCCTGTGTTGTGACAATCGCGTAATCAGCTGCGAAGTGGGAGTTCTTCATTTAACCTTTTGTGCCAGTGCGTCATTACATGAGGCCCATACAAACAAACTCCGGTTAATTCATACTGATGATGGTGCTTTGGCCCTCAGTACTCAGTACCTTAGCAAAACACTTTCTTGGTCTGAATTCTTTCAGTGCCCACCGTCCGCAAATCACGTACGTAGCTGGCTCATATATCTTGTTCATGTGTTTGATAAACCGATCCGCTGCCGGTGGTAGCTGTCATTATAGTGGTTCAATGAACACCGCAAGGGTTACATGTGGTCACTGCCTTGAACAGCATAGCCCTGGATCCCACCAAGTTATGGGGATGTAGATAGGGACTCCAAATGCAGACGAGCCAGTTTCCTTTGTGAGGATCGGATAAATCGTGGAATCGTGGCTCCTTTCCTTTGAAGGGTGCCCTCCCTTCATTTATCCCTTGTTGGACTTGTTGGACCTGGCTGTATGAGCTTTGGTTAGAAAAGCACCGCCTGCACGTGTCAATACACGAGGCTATGCATAAAGCTGTTCCACTTATACCGATGGTCCTTTTACCGAAGTGCCTTCAGTAACACATGTTCTTGGTTCAATGTGGTCCCCAAAACACGAAACACGGACATCTCCTTAAACGAATTGCAGAACGGAAGCCTCATGTCCTCTTTGAACTCTTGCCGTTCTATGCGTGTTCTTCACGGGACATTGCAGGCGATAGTTTCGTGTCCTCCACGCAGCACTCTCACATCCCGTTCATAAAATGGGACTTCCGACCATCTTGGTACCTTCCCAGGCCTTTGTCGTTCCTCCTCTGGCCTGCCCTGCTTGGGGACCCGTGGCCACCCCTCCCCAGGTGCCCCTCAGATATTTCTGGTCCCACTAACGCTTTGTCGGACGTCGCAGCGGCGACCACGATCTCTTGATTCCACCGTCACACATACCTCCCTCGTACACCCAGTAGTGGCGTCACTTCGCAGCAATAGTCCCTCCCTACCAGTGTTACATTTTACTCATCAGGTATCATTCTATACTCCGACATACTGTCTGCGGCAGCAAGCCATCACTCTTCCCACAACTCCTCTCACGTGGGACCCGCGAGGCACAGTATCAGCAACAACGGCGAAGCTTACAAGACAGCGTCACTCTTTAACTTACATACTCTGAATTCTGCGACGCCTTCAGCCGATCGGGAACTCCATACAGCTGACTCTGCTAGCAGTTCTATTCGTGGGCATTGTCGTGCAGATCCATTACAGGGAGTAATGGCTACGACGCCAACACGAGGTGTGCACGCTTGCTAGTGATCGTCGCTGATCCATCTACATGAGCTTTTTTCTTCAGATTTACCTCCGATCACAGCTGAGAATCAGAATGCTTCCCTGTTCTTGCGATACCCTCCCACGTTCTCCAATCCGTCCGGTGATACCATCGAAGATGTGTGGCGTAGATCCCCTGCTGTTGTCACGACTCCTGTCACAGCTCAGCAAGATTCTGGAAATGAAACGCTGCCTGCAAATACGTTGGAGGCCAGAGAGCATGCTAAGAGTATCGCCGACGGCTGGAAAGAAGATGCTAAAGGTGTCCTGATGTTTGTAGGTCCTCTTCGACTGATTCTGTGCGTTTCTAGATAGTGATATCCTCGAAGACCAGTGTTTTCTCCGCAATCGTTGCATCGTTTATCATCGAAAGTTACAAGTTCTTGTCCCCCGAATCTGGAGATTCCTCGCCACCCAAACCCGCGACATCGATCGTCTGTGTCAACACACTATGGTTGTTGAGCCTTGTGCTCAGCATCACATCCGCCTTGTTTGCGACATTGACGCAACACTGGGCACGCAGATACATCCGGCTACACCAAGTTCCGAGATCGTCGAGGAACCGCGCGCACATCTGTTCGTTGTTGTGGTGTCCCGGCATCCTTAAACACTCCATGCGCCATGCGGTTGCGATGACCGTGACGATCCTGCACCTCTCTGTGTTTTTGTTTCTCGTCGGTCTCGTGGTATTCTTTTTCACGATCAACAAGACCGTGGTTATTGTTGTCTCGATCGCCATCGGGATCTTCGGAGTTGTCTATTTTACACTGACTATCGTTGCTTGCATCGACCGCGACTATCCGTACCGTACCCCATTATCCGGCGTGTGGTGGCCCTAACGAGAGTGACTGGGTCACATCTCACAAAATTTGTTTCGTGCGCTCTTGATTCTGGGTTCCTGTCCCATCCCCCCCCCCTTCGCCTTGTGCTTACCTGGTCTCGTGTGGTCACGATCGCATACTTGGGTCATTGGTTAGTAGCAGGTGATACCTATGGGTCTGTGACCTATTATTTTTGATTTACTTGTTTGATCTGTTCTTATACATGATCTATGGACTCCCCGTAGAGATTCCACTTGATTGAATCTTTTCGTGCGATTGCCCCATCACGCAGAAAAGATAAACCGAAGTCCATCGACTCCCTATTGATGCACCCATGCCTCTGCGTCCTGCGAGACGTAATGCATTGAGTACTGAGGGGTTGAGCGTAGGCAGAGACTTCTGCTGCAGCTCGGGAAAATTCGTTGAACGAGATATTTTATCCGCAAATGTGTCGGAAAGCAAAGGGCATGCAGAGCGTATAGCCCGCGCTGTGAAAAGGAATTCGGGTAGTTGTGAAACTTCGTCAACTTTCTCATACTGATTCGAAAGACCACCGTTCACTCACCTTGTTTATCACTGTCCCCCCATTTTGGAGCGCTCAGCACCCACCCCATGACCTCAATTGTCCGTGTCAATGTCGCTAACGAGCCTTGTGCTCAGCATGACCTGTCTGCGAAATGGCGCTACGATAAGCACGTAAATGCACCAGATACCCCCAAACCTGAGGGATAGTGCACACGCCCGTTCTTGTTCCCTGGTATCCTGAAATATGGCATGCACCATGCGACCATGGATGCTTTTTCACTTCTTTGTGTTCTTGTTTCTCGTTCATCCTAGTCCACAGGACGGTGGCCGTCGTTGTTTCAATCACAGTCAGGAGTTCTTTATTTAACGCTGACTATCGTTGCTTGCATCGACTGCAACTTTCGGTATCGTGACCCATTGTCTGGTGTGTCATGATCCCAACGAGAGTGCCAGGGTTACAAATGACCAAGTTAGTTTCGTGAGCTCTTGAGATCACCATGGTCAGCCTCCCATTCCATTTGCTTTTCGCCTCGTGCTTACCTGTCGCGTTGTCATGACTGTACCCTGAGATCGTTATCCAGTTGCAGATTATATTCATGAGTCTACCTATGCTCTACCTCACTTTCAGATTATTCTGCTCATGTACTTGATCTACCGTGATTGACATTTGTATCGATTCTGTATGATATAGTCCCCTCGTGCGAACACTGTAGATCAAGAATGAGGTAAAATTTTCGATGCAATATAGAACATACAGTAGGAGTAGGAGGAGCATGCATATAGCCCGAGCCCAATGGAATTCGCTTGCGGCAATCCGGTTCCGGGAGTCGTCCCGACGGGCCGAGCGACTTGTCCCCACAACACAAGACCCGCGAGGGCGTGTGCGTGCGTGGGACACAGAGCTGCTGTGGAACAACATGGCTCAACGCTCTACTTTTCCGCGCTCACACCTCCTCATTCTGGGCCCAAATTCAATCCAGTCTCTTCTTCCAGTCACACCAATTTCTCAGGCAGAGGCCCTCCTCGAAAGCCACCGAATAGAGGACGTTATCCAGCTTGCAGACCAACAACGGAAGAAGGTTCAGAGTAAACTCGTTGTAGATCCAGATGAAGTACATCTTGTTCTATTTCCCATCTTTTTGTCGTCTTGAACTCTTGCAGGCAGAAGAACTCGCGTATATCTACCAGAAAATTGGATTCCAGTGTCTATTCGAGACACGCTTCGAGGACGCCAGTTTTTGTCTCTTCCAAGGGGAGCTCGACCCGCGCATACTCATCTCATACTTCGCCGACCTCCGCGGCACGCTCCTCGATGCGGATCCAATGCATGACGTCTTTTCAGGCGTCGCCGAGTACATGCCGCCCTACGACTCGATCGACGACATCAGTACGTCCCCTCTTCCCTGCCCCTCGTCCCTGTTCCCCCGCATCAACACGACCGCAATGACGCGCCCACCCCTCTGCTGTCGGCTAACATGCAGTCGTGGCCAACTTAGTCCGTAATTATTCCCCCTTCCTCGCGCCAACGACCCGTTCCGCACGCCCCACGGTAGAGCTCCGTCGCCTGCTCGGAGTTGCGGCGCACGACATGTTAGAGGAGTTCTTGCGCAAGTGGAGACGCGTGCGAGGCGACTCTAGTACACCGGCCGTCCGTGCCGTAGGTGACCGTTTCATTTGGCCGCTCCGGGTGGTTTGCTGACGGATCGCGTGGCTCGCTTGCATCCCCCCCCCTTCCCACAGATTGTCGATACGGTGCTGGCAAAATTGTTCGCACGAAGAGAGAAAACTACTGACCTCTATGCGCTGCTTGACGAGTCGGACACGGTCATCCTCCCCGAGGTCGAACCCGTCTTCCGCGCGACAGGTTTATTTAGCGCGCTTTGCAAATTGTATTCCAAACACGGTAACGATGCGGCGCTGTTAGAAGTATGGTCAAAGTACGCAGGCCCTTCTCCACACGCATGTTTACATTTCTTTCAGCCTCTTACGAATTTGAACTGCTAGACTCGTCGAGGGCGAGTGGACAGATCCTGAGATTCCAGACCCACTGTCAGACATGTTTGCGCTGCTCACTGCACGACGCAATCGTGCGTTGACTCAACAATGGGGCATCTGGTTGGCTGGAAAGGACACAGAACGTGCCCTTAAGGTGGGACATGCCACGCCTCATTTGGCCTGCTTCACACGTTGATGTCATTCCGCAGTTGTTGACGGCTCATAGTTCCACAAAGCGTGGACAAAGAGCGGAGGATGAGGCGACAATGCTGCAACAGATCCGCGCTGTGAACCCCGAGGCCGGTATACGGTTCCTTGAACACCTCGTTGTGCAAAAACGGAGAACGGTAAGCCCTCGTGACCATGATTCCTTTTACACAGCTCCGTGCCTCATATTGTTCTTCTTCCTAGGATCCTGCTCTTCACACTGAGCTTGCGCTCACGTACATTGATGAGGTGCTCTCCTTTCTCGCAGACGACGCGACGTCTAAACTCTGGCGAGCAAAAGGTATGGGGCGCATCCCCGTTTTTCCCTCGGAAGCACAAATGGGTGAATGATAATGACTAACATCTCTTCCAAGCGGCGTCCTATGGATCGTCTCCAAACCCCACCCCGTTTCTCGCTTACTTCGAGGCAACAACCCCCGCGTCACCCGCCAAGCACGCGCGACTGCGCACAGCACTATTCCTCCAGACGTCCAGCGCGTACGACGCGTCAGCAGCAGGTGACCGCCTCGCACCACACGCGCCGCTACTTGCGCCCGAGCTCGCCATCATCGCTGGAAAGGTATGTGTAGGCAGCCATAGCCAACCCGTCCCTTCCCCCCCCCCTTCTTCCC
>QLOT01015865.1:0-10997 GCA_003313875.1 Russula aff. compacta | reverse complement strand
AAAAAAATGCGCCAGGGGTCGAAGTCGCTGTCAATGTTGTGCTGCTTGTGGAATTCTTTGACAATCTGTTGCTGCAGATCGGAGTGGCATTGGCGGCGGTTGGAGCAGTAGGGGTGGCTGGTGGCGGTGGAAGTGAAAGGGCTTGTGGGCTTGAACTGGGGCATGACTTAGCTAGTGGAGGTTTAGAAGCTTTGGTGGTAGCGGCAGTAACGTTCGTGGCAGAAGTAAGAATGTTGGAGGGCATGAGGGTGTGTGATGTGAGGTTTACAATGATGGGAGAAGGGGTGTGTGAGGTCTTTGCTTGGGCAGGAGCAAGGCTTGAAGTTATGGAACTTGTGAGACATATAGGGGGCTGAGCGAAGAAGAGACTGGAGGGAGAATTTCTCAGGGGGAGGCATGAAGACTCAGCTGGTCGCTCTCCTTTTACGCTTTCTCTCATGCCTCCATGGCAGGTTTCCCTCTTCTGCTGTGTGGATTGTTTTGTAGGGCATGCAGTATTGCTTATGCCCATGAATTTGCTTGAGGCTTCCCCACAGATGCCCCATGGGCATAGATTCCTCGGGTCCCAGTAGTGACCCGCGCCATCAACCCTGCATCGCCAGAACTCATCAGTGAATGTGGGGGACAACATAGGAACTTAGCATGGACAGTGCGGATGCGCGTAGGTGGACGAGGTCGGGTGTCGGAGTCTTCCAATGGATGCTTTTGGTGGTATGCCTTTACCAAGGCATCGGCAAAGATCTGGTCAGCAGGCTCCCACATATCATCAGCCACTGAGTAACCCTTCCAGCAGATGAGGTATTGAAGCTTCTTCTGCTGCCCGTGGAAGCGATGGCTGACTACCTGCTCCACTTCATACTCCTCCTGATCCTCGATCATCTCTGGTGGCGGCCATTGGTAGTTCACCCCATGCTCCGAAGTCTCTTTGTAAGGTGTGAGTAGGGAGGCATGGAACACAGGGTGAATCATCCAGGTGTGGGGCAGTTTGAGCCTGTAGGCAACAGGGGAAATTTGCCTGACAATTTTGAAGGGTCCCTGATGTTTGGGGGCAAGTTTGGCCGATTGGTATGGGAGCGTGAGGAACTTAGCTTCAAGCCAGACCTGTTCTCCTTCCTTGTATTGCTCCAGGGGTGTTGTCACTGCTGTTTGATTGAGAGCCTGTACTGCTGCATTCCTATGCTCTCTGAGGAGTGTCTATCTGTCTTCTGCTGCCGCGTTGTTCATTTCTGGGGTAATGGTTTCTGCTGCCATTGGCATGTATCCTAATAGTACCTCATGAGGACTTAGCTTTGTGGTGGCGTTTGGCCACTTGTTGTGTACAAAGGATGCAATGGGGAGCCATTCATCCCAGTCGTCCTGTCATGCTGTCATGTATAGGCATAGGTATTGCTCTACCCATTGATTCTTGCGTTCTGAAAGCCCATCTGTTTGTGGGTGAAAGGCTGTGCTGATATTTCGCTGGATCTTCAGTTTGGTGGTGAGGGCCATGGTGAAATGTGACGTGAAGCATGGGTCTCTGTCTGAACTCATTCTTGAGGGCACTCCGAACCAAGGAAAGATGTGCTGTAGGTATAACTTAGCTATGCCTTCACCAGTGATCATCGTATTACAGGGAATGAACAGTGCTGCTCGCGAACATCCTTGGTCAACCACTGTTAGTATTGCATCTTTTCCATTGGATGTGGGGAGCTGTGTGATCAGGTCCATAGCGATAGTATTGAAGGGGCGTTCGCTGAGGTCCCCTGGGATGCAGTAGAGTGGTACCTTTGCCTTTGAGGTGCGTATCTTGTTTTGCTGGCATGCAGCGCATCCTTTGACGTAGTGCTCGATCCAGGCATTCATACCCAGCCACCAGTAGTGTTGTGAGACCAGGGCAATCGTATTGTCCCTTCCTGGGTGCCCTGCTGTTGGTGAGTTATGATATTGAGCTAGAATATTGTGCCTTAGCTGTGTGTTTGTGGGCACTGCCCACTTATTGTCCTTCATGTATCCTTCTGGTATTTTCCTTGCTCCTTTGGTGTCGAATCACTCTTCCATTTCGCTGTGACTCTTCTCCTGTGCTTCCCATACTTGGTTGACGATTGCACATGGTGTAGCGACAGTCGTTTTGACAAATAGTTCAGGGGGGATGAGTGTTACAGCTTCGTTATCGTGTTCCCCCTTGTCTACACCTGGTGGTTGTGATAGCATGTCCGGTGCTGTGTGGATTTTGCCAGGGACATGCTTGAAGGCGAGGTTGAACTCTTGAAGGTCTGAGAACCACCGTGCGACATGCCTGTTGACCTTTCTTGGTGTCTTCCAATGTAGGAGGTTAGCATGGTCTGTAAGAACAGTGACTGGGGTTTCCGTAGCTGCGAGGTGTGCTCTGTACTTCATGAGCGGCATATAGACCCCTAGGAATTCTCTTTCATAGATGTCATAGTTGCGCTGGGTCGGGGTGAAGGTAGCTGAGTAGTATGCGACTGGGCAGAGCATAGGTTTTTGAGTGCGAGGGTTGGTTTCTCCCTCCTGCAAGAGTACGGCTCCCACGCTGTATGCTGAGGTGTCTGTTGCAAGAAAGAAGGCTTTGGTATAGTTGGGTTGTCATAGGATGGGGCAGCTGCACATGAGCGTCTTGAGGTGTTCAAAGGCTTGCTGGCATTCTTCTGTCCATTTGAAGGTTGCGCTCTTCTTCGTCAGTTGTATGAGTGGGCACGCAATATTAGAGTAGTTTTGGACGAAGTATCTGTAGAATCCAGTGAAGCCTAAGAAGGCGCGCACATCAGTAATATTCTGTGGCGGTTGCCAATCTGCAATGCCCTTTAGCTTAGCTGGGTCCATTGTACCATTCCATTCTCTAGGACGACTCCTAGGAACTCAATCTTGTGTTGTTCGAAAGTGCATTTTTCTGGTTTAAGGTATAAGTCATGTTGCCGTAGTTTTTCCAGTATACGGTGGATGCATTCCTCATGGAATTTTGGGTTGTCTCTAGTAGTGATTAGTATGTCATCCATATAGACGACTAGCCACCCTTCTGCCATTTCCTGGGCAAATATTGCATTCATCATGGTTTGGAATGTCGCTGGAGAGTTTGTCAGCCCGAAGAACATCACAGTGGGTTCAAACAGCCCTTGGTTAGTGATGAACGCAGCTTTCCATTCATCCCCCTGTTTGATGCGAACATTGTTGTATCCCCAGCACACATCAAACTCTGTGAAGAGTTTTGCACCTTGTACCTTTGCTATGAGTTCAGGAATGAGTGGTAATGGATAGCAGTTCTTAATAGTCCATTCATTGAGGCGTCGGTAGTCTTGTACTGGTCATAGTTTGCCATCCTTCTTCTTGATGAAGAAGAAGGGTGCTGCATAAGGACTCTTTGATGGGTGGATGTACCCTTTCGCTTGTTGTTCCTTTACGAAGTCGAGAAGCGCCTTCTGTTTGTCCTGTGTGAGCTGGTATACTTTCCCTGGTATCATTGCAGGGGCATTGGGCTTCAACTCAATCGCATGGTCCCAGATATGAGGATCTGGGAAGCGCTGCATGGCTTCTTCACTGAAAACATGCGAATGGCATTTGTACTTATCTGGTACTTCCTTACGCCCCTTCTGCAACCTGGCTTGTTCTGCTAGTTTCAATGCTAGTGTTTGCTTCTTGTTCGCGACTGGACTTTCTTCTGACATCTGAATTTTTGTGATGTACAATGACCTATTCGATGGCACGTATGGGTGGCGCACTGCTTGTCTTCCTGTTGGGGTGGCATCGCATGTACCAATCTGTACTTTTTCTTTTCCCAATGCACGGAGGATGAGGGGCAGTTGCTCGGCATCAATCCACCCTCGTGCCCAGTCGATGTTTGGTTATGTTGCAGCGAACCAAGGATACCCTAGTATCATCTTTTGTTCACCTAAGTTAGTGAGGAAGAAACGTAGCTTCATCCTCTGCTGCCCCGTCTGCATCTCCAGATCTGTGTAGTGGCTGATGCTTCCATTCTTGTTGAGTGTGCCATCAACATTGTACACTGGCTGTGGTTCTCTCAGTCATTTGGCTGGAAGCTTCAGCTGTTGCGTGTAGTCTTCATGGATGAAGTTCTCCATTGCACCTGAGTCCAGGAGCGCAATAGTTTCGTCTCTTTTGTGGGAGAGGTGGATAAAAGTATGCAGCTGCATGGATTTTCGAATCGAGAGATAAATGTTTTCCACATCGCTTCTCTTCCTCCATGCTGACTGGATCATTGTGTCATATGGCACCTTGTGCACTTTGCACAAGCGAGTAAGCACCGCATTACAGTCTTCCATTGCTAGGCTTTCCAACTGGTTACATAGGTCATTGATTGATGGGGTTGTCCCTATACTCATGCTTGACCCTCCTCCTTGGAGTTCCTGTGGCACCATGAGCATAGATTTGTTCTTTTCTGAGGATGACGTGCACGTACTATGGGCGTCATCAAACAGATACCCCTCCTCTTCTTGAGGTTGCTCGAGCGGTGCAGCCATCCACTTCCGCCACTGTCTGGCTTTCTTTTGACGCTTCCACTCTTCCTTCGTGAGGATTTGAGGTTGGACTTTGTTCTTCATGAGGGAATGAGCATGTCTTGAGGGATTCCTTTCACGTTGGTCCATGCTTTGCTGTTCTTTTCACACAGTCTCTGGAGGATCTTATTCGTCCATGTGATCCAGATGGCTCTATCCTTGGCCGCCTCATAGGTCTGAAACTTTGTAGGCATCCTTGCTTTTACGCTCTGGGCGAGTCCTTGGATGAAGCGTTCCACACGCTCCACTCCCTTCAGAGGTCGCTTGCCACTATCATAGACCATCTCAAAGTCGGTGATGTACTCATCTATGAAGGGCCATTTCATCTCTACCTTGGCGTCATTCTGCCAATGCCCTTTCGGCACAAACTGTTCGAAGAAGGCCTGTACAAAGGCTTCACCCACGTGTGGGTCATCATGGTCTTGCTGTTCCAGCCAGTCTAACTGCTGGTCGACCCATTCATCTACAGCTCCACCTCTGATGTAGGCGAGCGTAAGGGTGGCTCTCGAAACTGGAGAGGCCAATGCTGGTTCATTGTCGTGAGCCATAAAGTATGCTGCACATTGGTAAATGAAGTTCTCAGCTTCAGAGGGGCTTCCCTCGAATATCTTTGGCATTTTCACTGCCACTTCTTTCCCTGATGAAAGTTCTGCTTCCTCCGCCTCTTGCAGCTGTTTCTGCTTTAATTCCTCAATTTCTTGCTTGAGGACTTCCTGTCGCATGTATTGCAGTACCATGGGTGGTAGCATTGTGTCTTCCCAGTCTCTTGGGGAATCGTGGATAGATAAGAAGTTGAGTCTAATGTCACTGGCGAAGCCATGACCTTTAGCGAAGTCTGAAGTAACAAGTGCAACACTCGCAAGTCCCACTTGTGAGCAAAGGCAAACAAGCCACGAATCTCCCCCTGGGGTGACTAGGTCACAAATGCTGTATTCTCCTAGACAAGGAGGTGTACAGGGTGGACAGGGACAGGAGACTCGACTTAGAGAGTCTCCAAGCCCAGCACCTAATGCACTTATATACCCTCGGCCATAAGGGCCAGAAGTCCAAACTATGGTACAGTAATGTGACAGTAGTAAGCATACAGTAAACAGGTACAAGTAGTGAGAACAATCAGTAAGCGACTAGCCTGCTCACAAAGCAGAAGTCCTAATCCAGCACACTGACTAAAGCACTGACCGATGTTGAGAGATACTAAAGAACTTCCAAAGCTCTTACTCATTGCCTCTGACTAACTGTTAGTCATGCACAGTCATCCTGCTTACTCCAGGGCTCTGTCTTCATCATCCTGCTCCTAGGGCATCCTAGAAGCTATTGTCCATGTGGTATTGTGTGCACCGGTCCAAGACCACATACCCGAACCATGTTGCTGAATCCTAGAGAGAACGTCCATCTCTTATACTTACCGAACCCTCAACACCTTGTCTGCCCTCTGGAAGCTCACCAGCCCCTTTATTGGGCTCTAACCTCGACTCCTGATGTCCCCACGGTTCACGTAGCCTAGTGGCTAGCTGCACCGTGACAGCACCAACCACAGTTAGCATGACGAGGATGAGGATGTCCTCTCTAGCAGAGGAGTGATGTAACTGGCCTGGGGTAAGCATTCAACTGCTTGCACTCCTGTAAGTTGGGAACCAGCCCAGAGTCTGTTTAGACCAATTGTTCTTGCATGCGCCTGAGGCACTATACTATAACTTTTTGGTGTGCACCCCATTCCTACATAGATTCCTTATTGTTCTCTGGAATCACATACTCCCCAGGTCCTTATGGCCTGATGTCAACTCCTTTTAGACACACCCATTGTTCCCCTCCTGATGATCCCTTTGTTCCCAGTTTGCACCCTAGTTTCCCTTTACTATACCAAGTACTGTTATCCCTTTGGATCCTAGGATCCCCTTCCTCTATAAGTAGAGACTCTTAGCTACCTTGTACCAGCAAGTTGAGTTTCCTGTCAATCACAGTGACTTTACTCTCATTCTCTTCTCTACTCTAAGGGGTGGCTACAGTGTTGCAGCACTGCAAGTGGAAACCCATCTATCTCTATCTGTCTTCTAAGTCACAGAGACTTAGCTATAATCTTTTGTTGCTGTCAAACCCTTGGTGGTAACATCAACAGTCAGGTTCAAATGCATTCACAAAATAGGGTCACTATGTGAACCTAGAACTGGACCAAGGTCCAGTTCTGAAAGGTTTGGGTTTGGACCTCTGTTTAGGACCGAACCACAGCATCACTAACTACATAGCACTCTACAGTACTCCATAGCGATCCATAGTTGGTGCCTGAACTTTATAGCTCTATAAATGCCCAGACCTTGCTACAACTACTGTACTATGGCAGCTATGCCCACTATAGATCTCTATATAGAGCCTGGTAGCAAGGTCCAGTTTTGCTGATGTAGGCATTTATTGACTTGGTCTGCTGTCATCACCAATGGTTTGACAGCAACAAGAGACTATAGCTAAGACTCTGTAGTGTCTTAGAAGACTAGTAGAGATGAACTCAGGTTCCCACTTGCAGTGCTGCAAAACTGTTGCCACCCTTTAGAGCAGAAGGTAGATGAAGAGTAAGTCACTGTGATTGACAGGTGACTCAACTTGCCAGTACAAGGTGTCTAAGAGTCTCTACTTATAGAGGAGGGGGATCCTAGGATCCAAAGGAGTAACAGTACTCAGTATAGTAAAGAGAAACTAGGACACAAAACTGGAAACAAAGGGATCGCCAAGAAGAGAACAATGGGTGCATCTAAAAGGAGTTGACAGTGGGTCATGGGGAACCAAGAAGCATGTGATTCTAGTGAACAATAGGGACCACACAGGAATGGGGGTGCACACCAAAAATAAAAGTACAGTGCCTCAGGTGCACATAGACACAAACAATCTAGACTAGTCTCCTGGCTGGTTCCACAACTTACAGGTGTCCAAGCAGTTGAATGCTTACCCCAGGCCGGTTACATCTTTTGTTTCAGCCAACCCCTTGGCAGTGACATTGGACATCAGCAAAACAACAAAAAACTTGTGGACTTGTGGGCACTTTTTGTGCCTTTTCACCTGTCTTACAGGCCCACAGGTACCTACAGGCCTTACAAGTCCTACAAGTATACAAGTTCAAAATAATAAAATTTCTTGCACACCCTCACACCTTTTCACTTGTTCCACAGGTCCTACAAGTATGCAGTCTAAATAATAAAATTTCCTGCACACCCTCTCTGTGCCTGCCCTCTCCCACACCCTCTC
Source organism: Russula aff. compacta (assembly GCA_003313875.1). Taxonomy (NCBI): domain Eukaryota; kingdom Fungi; phylum Basidiomycota; class Agaricomycetes; order Russulales; family Russulaceae; genus Russula; species Russula aff. compacta. The sequence continues at coordinate 3,255 of QLOT01015865.1, read as the reverse complement.
CCATGCATGTGTGCCCTCTCCCACACACCCTCTCCTGTGCCCACCTATGAATGCACCTCTCGCAGCACTAAAATTGGATGACAACAATATCAATTGAGACCAACCATTCAGAACTCAGGGGATGAATGAGGGGGGAATATTAATAATAAGAAGAATGGGACGCAACTGGAATCACTTGGCAGCATTGTCATCAGCGGTTGCCCACCACTCAAAAGCCAGAGCTGCAACTGCATTTCCTTGAACTCATGTCCAGGAATTGTCATTGTCGCTGGAGCAGCTGCAGCAGGAGCAGAGGGACCTGTAAGTGCAGGGGCCGCTGTGGCACCCTTGTGAAGCACATTTTCCTGTGTGGCCTTCTGCACACACTCTTGCCTGTCAGCCTTGATCTGTGCCTCAACTGCAGTGTGGGCCCTCTTTTCGTCCTCCTTTTCTGAATAAGAATTGAGATATTTACGTTACGTTGCATTGCTTCAATGATGGGATAGGATGGAGGAGAGTGGGTGAGGACAAACCATGGCGCTTTGCCTCAAGATCCTTCAAGACCTGTTTGTTCTTCAGATCCTCTTTGATATGAGTTCCTGTCAATAGTGCATACCATTGTGAATCATGTGGAGGCAAGGTAGATGAGGTACGTACTTTTCCTGCCTTGCACCAGATGAGCTTGTTCACCTTTGCCTCTCTTGCTTCCTCAGCAGCCTTTATGGTGTGCTTACTTGCCATTTTTTCCCACAGCCCAGCCAGCTTTTGCTCTTCTCCTCCTCTGTCAGTGGTTTGATCTAAAGTGCGTCATCAGTAAGCAGTAGAGTGTTATCAATGAAAGTGGGGAAAATGCACCTCTTCAGTGGACTCATCAAACTGATCATGCCTGCTCTTCTCAGTGTGCAAGTTCCTAAGTGCATTATTTTTGAATATCCTTCCACTCCCAGAATGTTTGATGCTCTGGCACATTAATGCTATGAATCTGAATCACTCCCTCCCAGTGAAGAGGTGCTAGGCTAGTCTACTCACCTGAGCTTCGATGTCAGTGCCAAGTCCCTGCTGGGGAGCTGCTAAGTGAGCTGCATAGATAATGAGGTGGCATAAAGCAACCAGAGCAAATGTGTGGTGTGTGTGCCAGCATCAGGTTGAAATTGTTGCAATGAAAAGTTGAAGCTGAGCGCTGAACTTGGTTGACTTTCGGACGGACACCCAAATTGGGTCCCCAAGTGGCTGATGTGGCTGATGTTGGCCCACAAATGGCTCAGCTCGGCTCAGCTTGGCTCTGTAGTTGCTGTTGTCCCATCCAACTCACCACTTACCATTATTCAACGTTCAACGTTCAACACATGACAAGGCGACCTGTGCAGCTGCACCCACTCTTGCCCAGCCACACCTGCCTGGATTCATGCATGCCCACCTACCCACCTGTGTCCACACCTGCCTGGCTGTGCCAGTAGGTGAGTCTTTTTTTCCTTTCTTCTTGTCTTCACAATCGTAACCCACATGCTCACCCATGCCTCCACCCTCCCTGTGCCCACCCGCATGCACCCCTCTATGCATGCCCATGCTTTCCCACCCGTGCCTGCATGCCTCTCACCCAGGCATACCTGCCCACACTCATGCATGCCCACCCATGCCATTAGGTGAGGTTTTTTTTTTCCCTTCTCCTTGTGCTCATGATTATAACCTGCATGCAACTGCCTGTACCTCCACCCTCCCTGCACCCACCCGCATGCACCCCTCTACATGCCCATGCCTTCCTGTCCATGCCTGCCTGCCTCTCACCCAGCCATATTTGCCCGCACTTGTGCATGCCTGTGGGTGCCATTAGGTGAGTCTTTTTTGATGTTCCCCCATCGCCTTGTGCCCACAACACGCCAACACATGCAACAAACCCAGATCCTTGCACCATGCCACACTGTGCTGCTGCTGCTGAGGCTCGGACAACAACAATGCACCAGTGCACAGGCCACCCCTGCAATGCTGTTCTGTAGCTGCACTGCGTGTAATATCCCAATCACACCTAGGGGTGTCAATGGCAGCAGCAGCACCAGGCTGGGGGGCCAGTGGTTGTTGGGACTTTGACTGTAATCAGAGGGGACAAGCAAGCGTGCATGAATATGAGTATCAAGTGGCTAAGTAAATACTTCCCAAATGTCTGCAGTATAATAGATGTTTTTAATATGATTATCCTGGATTTGAAAATTCTTGTCTTGTGGGCCTGTCATTGCTTGTGGGCCTGTTGTCGCTTGTCCAAAAAAAGGAAACCAAACTTATGCCAAATTGGACATAGCCTGTTTGTCCTGCAGACTTGCAACCTTTAGTGCCTGTACAGGCCTGTACAGGCGCCCACAGGTAATTTGTAAGAATACTGATGGAACAGATTTTGACCTCCATAGGAGGCAATATTGGGTAGAGCATGTTGGAATCCATTCAAAAACACTCATAGACAGTTAAATAGTAATCTACAGTGATGTAGACAAGTGTAGTAGGAGAGAATGGACAAATAATGATTTTTTTGTTTTTTGATTTATTTTCATTTTTTTGATTTACAGCAGTTTGCAATGACAATGGCACTTGCATGGATTTTTTCATTATATAAGAGAATTGGGCAATATCGTCGACCAGCCAGAATTTGGCTGTCTGTAGCTCTTAGTTTACATTATTGCATATGCTGAAGACTATTATTATCGTTATTGAGTACTTTTCAACAATAACTTTGAGCTAGATGTGTGGAGACTGTGTGTCACACTAGACTGGGCGTGGCAGATCTGTTGTCTGATGATCTGAGCACGTCACTCTCTTTGATGGGGTTCTAGAGGATCTGGTGGTCTGCGTTGGTTCTCAGGGTTCAGGTAATCGTCAAGCTCTATAGCCACGATTGATATTGCTTATGTGGGTTTTGTTCTAGAACGATGTATGGCTAGGACTTTATATACAGATAGTCTTGGCAGCGGGAGATGCTATGCTGTTCTGCGGTGTGTCTTGGATGGATTCAAGGATCTTCCTTGAAGGCATTATCGGAGGTTTCTTTGGTAGTTCTTGGGACCGCTGTCCTTAGTGGTAAATGCTGCTGAGTGAAGTGGAGTTGATCACCTAGTGATCTGTGTATTCTCCTTGTTGCTATCTGTTGCAACTTCTCTGTAATGTCTAAGGTCCATTATAGACAAGGACTGCTACTGCTTCAAGGTAATGGCTCTGCTCTTGCTCGAGCTGGTGTTATGGACTGGTACCTGTACTATTATTTTCTCCGGACTGGTTCTGCTTACATCATGC